>CAEFZY010036825.1:0-52033 GCA_903066815.1 Brachyrhaphis roseni
CCTATATATATATATATATATATTTATATATATCCATCAGCAGCTCAAACCTGTACATTTGGCGTTCTCCAGAGCAAAGCATTTCTGTTTAAACATTAAATGAAAACTAAAAAGAAAAAGAGAGAAACATCCTAGCTTATAGAAAACTATGAGCTGGTCTAGGTCAGGTCAAACCCTAAACCCGGTGTCTTTAGTCCGTGCTGAAAGCTGAGCCTCATATCCAGCTGGACACAGATGCAGATCAGGCACCTAAAGAAAAAAAAACAAACATGTTTAAGAAGTGGAGAATTAACCAACAGGTAATACCGCAGTGCCTTGCAAAAGTACTGATACTGGTCATCATTTCCACTTTGTCACATTAAACAAACTTCTAATTCATTGGGATTTTCTGTGACAGACCAAAACTAAGTAGAACATAGAGAAATTATGTATACGTGGTTTTAAATTCAGTTACAAAACAAAAATCTAAAAATTGTGGCACGAATTTGCATTTCCATTCTGACACCACTACTTCAAGTCCAATGAAACAAACTGCCTTAATGTGGTAATTAGTTTTTAAACAGGACAACTCTAAACACTCAACCAATATTACAACAGTATGCTTTAGATCAAAGTTGGGCTGAAACTATTAATTATTGAAATACTCGTCAACTAATTTTGAAATCCATTAATTGTTAACTAGAGTGTACAGAATCACAAAAGGAGATTTGCTAGAAAAGCAACATATTCAGAGCAGCAATTAAGCCACAACTTTACAAAATATACAAACATTTTGCATTTAAGATAATAATGAAGTTTGTTTTATACTGAAAAAGGGTATTCGTATTTTTGCAAGGCACTGAAGGGTAGGAACTTACCATACTGATATGAGGACCTGGTAGGCGATGGATCAGTGCCGTTTGGACCGCTAGAGGCTTGAGGGCCTGAACCCACGCCGAGGCCCAGTCTCTTCAGGCGGGCCGTCTGCACGGCCAGGGCTACTGCCTGGGCAAATCTGGACGGCGCCACAGTCGTCTGGTCAGATACAGCTGAGGAAGCGTTGTTGTGAGCTACGCTAAATGCCTTCGTGTGCCCATTGAAGAAGGGACTAGCTTGGGAATCTTCTTTCTCCACAGTTTCCATATCCTCTGTAAAAACAACAGGTGGAGGAGGGGGAGGGAAGACAGCTTCCTCATCTTCTTCATGTGAAACGTCCTCTTCAATTTCTTCGTGTGAAACATCCTCTTCAACAGTGCATGAACTACATGGAACCACGTCTGCATTAGGATTCAGACCAAACTCGCTCTGATTTTCTGAGTTATCATTGGCCGTTTCATCATCACAACCATCTACTGGCGCAGGTGGAACTTCTGGTTCTTCCTCTTCCTTCAGTTTCTCATTTGTTTCTTTGTCTTCAATTAAAGGTAATTCAGAGCAGTCCTGAGTGTCATGCGTCATCTCTTGATCAGAGGAAGCCGGTTTCTTTAGGGGCACGACTTTAAAGGTACTCCATCCAGTCCTCCGTTCTGGCTCCGTCCACTCGCTCTCAGTCGGGAGGTTAGATCTGAAAACAGACTCACGCTCTGCACAGCGGTCTCCCTCATCCAGACACTTTGAAGTCGTAGACACGCAGGACGACACGTTGAAGTTCGGGAAGGCAGCGGAGTTTCTCAAACGCCTCACCAGCGTCCCTTTGGAGACAGAGGACGTGAGGACTTTAGCAAGAGCCGAGCGGGCGTCGGATAGGTCTCTCCCTCGAAACGAAGGGCGATATGAGTCGGGCGCTTCCTGCAGACGAGTCAGTGATGGGCTTGAAGAGGACAAGTTATCATCAGTCTTTCTCAGCTCTTCCAGAGTCTTCAGGGACTCTTTGGTCGATAGGGAATATGGGAAAAATTGACAATTTATAAAAAGAAAAGAAAGAAAGAACATTTTAATTATCTTTGTATCGCCTTAGAAGGTCCTCAGTAAGCTCTCTTCAAGTCATTTACAGTTTAAAAACTGAAAACACTTATCTGAAGAATTTTATTGAAACATAAGCTCTTCTTGAAAAGGGAAGAAAAACACATGTAGCCAATTTGGGTGAAATTGTTTCCGTGAAGCGCTTCATGATTGAAATACTTGCGGTTTGATAGCATTACCTTTTTTTTTTTTTTTTTACTGCTTTCACAACTTGAATTTTTTTATGACCTAGCAGGAGTCCAGTGTGTTTTAAACTTTTTGGCATTTATGGAAAAGTTGCGAGAAAAAAAAAGACATTACTGAAAGAAAATCTTAAGAAAATAAAAACAATTATGCACAAATTTGTGTTGATCTATTGTAAAAACCCTAAACTTCCATCGCTAATGTTACACAGAAAAGCTTTTATTTTTTTAGTTTTGCTTGCTGCCACATTAAGTCGTTATTTTAGCAATTCATTTTGACATTAAATGCAGTGGAGGAGAATTGCTTGCTGATTCGACAGCTTGTAAAAAATTAAAAACAAAGGCATTCGTGTTATCTCAAGTACTGGAATTCTGTTTACTTTTATTTTGAAAGCAAAAAATTTAATTGAAAAAATTTTTTAAAAAACCTTTTAATCAAGAACAAAACATAAAAATGACTTATAAGTTGTAATGACAGAAGTAAATATGTATTATATCAAGAAATAGAATAAAACAGAACATTTATCATTTTGAAATAATAATGCTTTCATATTTTGTCAAATTGTTGATTAAGAGGCACCATGATGCGTTTGTGAAATCCCATCCATAATGAAACTGAAGTAAAAAAGATCAGATATGTTCAGGACAAAAGGATTTAAAACCAATTTTATGATGTAAAGGCAATATCCAGGAAAGCCAGACGAATGGGAAGAAGGAAGAAGCCAATGCAGGAAGTAGACGGAGAGAGGAAGAGGGGGATGGTGGAAGGAGAAGAGGAAGAGCAGATCCCTCAATCACCCCCTTCAGGGAACAGAGTCTGCAGCAGGAAGGAGAAAGAGCTCAGCTTCAGTTTGAAAGGTTTCCACATTGAACATTAAGACGCTCACAAACCTCCATCAAGGAGCAGCAAATAACCAGCAAATCCATCAACAGAGAGGGAGTTCTAGATTATGGGAGGCCTCCACAGTGTAGGGAGGATGTTTGCTGACAGTAAAGTCTTGCCTGGGAGTTGTTTTTCCAGACTTACACCAACACCAGCTCAGCAAAGCGACACGTTGGTTCAAACACAAACAAAGCTGGAGTTGCAAGCAACTCGGTCGTTAATTGGAGCACTTAGAAAAACTGCCACGATCAAAAGTTTCTGGTGTAAACTAAAGCCTCCTGTGTCTAAAAGCGAATCAATGAGAAGGAGCAATGCAGCCAGAGGGGAAGCAGTGGGGAAACAGCAGGCAGATTAATACAGAGGGAATGAAAGCGTAGACAATGGAGGGATTTATCTCCGAACAGGCAGGAACCAATACGCTCTATGAACAAGGGTCACTTTAATTGCCCTAAACGGGGGTTAAACTGTTCGGGACTGATAAAAAGCTACGGATTTAGTTGCTAAATCTTCCATTTGATGCCATTTGCAGTGACATTTAATCTTGATTTAATGTGACGTCTTTTGGCACTGAGTGACGCTGCGAGGATTTGAGGGAAAATCGGTAACTCAGAGAGTTTGAAACCCGTTGAATTTCTTTTTAAATACTGTGAAAGTGCTATTTATTGATAAACAACAACTGGAAAATCTTACCTCCCGCATCAGTTTCTTCTCTCTGCTCATATTGTGTGTTTGCACAGGGAGGCGGTGGAGCCCTCCTCTTCGTACTCCTTAAAGTCAATTCTCCAGATGACTACGGAAGACATTTTTTGCTCAATGGATTTTTATTGCGCAAATACAATAAAAAATGTTTTGGAGTTGTTAAAACGAGAGGAAGAGAATGAATATTTCCAGATATACCTCCGCTCCTTGGACACAACAGGTGCTCAGGTTGCTAGGGACGCTCTGGGACACGGCAACAGGCGGCTGCGGCGCTGGGCGTTTTTTGGGCGTGTTGGCCGGCAGGGTGTTAATTGATGAAACGCTCTCTGAATTCCCACGGACTCTCACTTGCTTCCCCAGGCCAGGAGACGTAGGAGCACTCACCGACCCGTTCTACCGAAAAGTAAAACGTAAGCCTCTAAAAATAAAACATTTTCAATCAGGTTCCAGAAAATGCGGAAAGAATACCGTTTCGTTTTTCTTCTTCCGTCTTCTGAAAAAGCTAAAGAAGCCTCTTTTCCTTTGCTTCCTTTCCTTCCTTTGCAAGTCTAAGAAATACCAACATTAGTAGAGAAAAAACTGGTATATTGCTCACTAAATAATTAGCGGTAGTGCATGTTAAGTGATGACATGCATCTGTTTGTGTGTGTGCTACCTTGTGATGGAGTTGGTGAGATGACCTCTGTTGGTGTGCCAGCTGTTAAAACAAGAAAACAGGGAAATCTTGTCAGGTTTTATTTTTCTACAAAACAGAAAAATATGCTTTTCATTGAGAAACTTCTGGCTATTTTCAATTTCCTTCTCACAGATTCTAATTTCCATAAGTCAACCTATAGTACAAGTTAGTAAATAAAACATATTTCAATCTGGATAGACTCACACAGAGAAAAAGAAGCAGTTAGAACATTTTAATAAAATAAGTTCTTTGGCGCTCGAACCCGGCAGAAGACTAGCGAGCTGAGGATCACCGAGGGCGGTGATCCGATCAGATGAAGCTCGGATTAGTCTTCCCCCGGGGCCGAATAAGGGCAGCGGAGTGAAGCCTTGGACGGAGGAGCGGAGAGGGAACCAGGGAGCCATCCGTCAGGCTGAGGCGGAGATGGGGAGGAGGTGGGTCGAAGCACAGCTGATGAGCAGGACGACCCAGGGAAACTAGTCCTCTTGAAGGGACCGGCGAACGATGATAGGCTGCGGCAGGGCGTGGTGAGTGAGTGATGCGGATCAGCTGTGTGAGTTCTCCCAGGTTGAATTTTCGCCTAGGCTTCCATTTGTTAAGACTAACACAATGTTTCATATGAGAAAAGATGGAGCTTCTCCGCCTCCTTCCGGTGCTACTATTGCCGTCTGAAGAAATGCAGTGGTCCCGACAAAAAAACAACCAATCAGAACCAGGAGGAGGGTCTTAGCGCTGTCAATCAACCTCGTGAATGCGCTGATAAATGTGCTATTGGTGGAGAAACCACTCACCGTTATATTTTTTATAAAATGCACATACTGCAACTTTATTGTCATTATTTTGACTTTTTCCAACAGCAGTTAGGTGGCTTTCTTGATCCATTCCATAACATCCAATTAAAGAAAAAAAGGCTACAGTTGTAAAGAGACGAGTGTTGGAAAAAAATTACTTTTGCCAGGCTTTTTTTTTTTTTTTTCATCCATGGAAAAATACAAGACGATACACACCTTTTATCTTAAATAAAAGCCAAAAGAGGGTCTCTGTGTGTCTTCTATTCAGCATACCTCCTCCAGCTGTCTTGTTTTGGCAGCCTGCGGAGTCCTGAGCTGCTGCGTCTTTAGCGAACACCTCCCTCAATCCGTGGTCGTTCAAGGTCTTGGTCAAATCCAGTGGTTCTTTGGACTGCAGGTCTCTGAGTAAGACAGTCGTCTCCACGTTAAACTCACACTTGTCGCACACAGCCGGCAGCACCGTCTCGAGCGGCAGCCTGGGATTCACCCGCAACACTGTCTTATGGGACTTATTGTAGTTGATCAGTAAACGTACGGTTGCCTGAAATGTAAAAAATAATAATAATTTTAGTAATACATGTTGCTTCTAAATCCCCCCGCCTTGCTTTTAATAATTCCTACTTCAGGCAAGTACGGCTTCTTCGTTTTTTCTTCGGTCCCTTTAGGCTTCAACAAAATCTTCTCGGCTTCTAACAAGCCGATGGGAGAGTTTGGCTTGAAGCTGATGTTGTTCTTGTTCGGCGACAGGAACTCAACAGTGTAATCGGAAGGATTGAGATGGTAATTTGCACACAGTGTCACGAGTAAGTCCATCACTGGTTTACTGAAGAGAGAGAGAAAAAAGAAGTTTCATTAGGTGTTCTCATCCTACTTAAGATGCAGTTGTGATATGTGTTGTAGCACATAAAGTTGTTTAAAAAAAAAAAGCGATAAAGCTCACCTTCCATGCACTGTAATGTTCTTTTCAATCCCCGCTGGGAGAACGACGCACAGCGAGTGTTCCCTTTCTAGCGGATTTATTTCGTCCATCTCAGGGGACACACTGAGCACTCAGGGTCCACTGGGAACCGGAGACTGCGTCCAGTATCAGGTTAATCTCCTGAAACACAGATTGTACACCTAATAAAAAGCAAAAAGATTTTGCTTCAACATATAGCAAAATGCATCATGAAAAATACAGTTTCTGTCTCAAGGGATTTTATTTTACAAAAATACCTTCATGTACTGTTACATGAAATGTGCAGAGCAGCTTTTTTATTTTAAAATAAATGTTTAAAGTTGACTGAGTGTAATTTTTGAATATAATACTAGTGTGATTAGATATGGCTAAAATGGGTGTAGATTGTAAAACTAAAATTTTACAGAACAAAGATATTTATTAAAATATATATTTTTTAGAGGGAAGTGGGTGAGGTTAATGAAATATGGGGAAATATTTCAAACTTTACTTTAAATATTTAATTTGTTCATTTCATGTTGCAGGTCTTCAGTTAAACTGATCTGCTCGTTCAGATGTCCACATGACAAACTAAAGTGACAGATTAAATTATTTCAAGATAAATTATAGTACATAAAATGTGAAGCAATTTAAAAAGCTGAAATATACTGAATGATTTTTATATAAAATATGTTTGATTAGCAACTCCCAAAATTATTTATATATTTAAAAAGCTTAGACATGTTTTATATTTATGTATTTATAATTTTACTTCAATAAGAAAAGCAAATTATTTATATAGTGTAGTGTGGCACCTTTTGCCCTTCACACAAATCAAGCATAGGACCCCAGAAAATGTAGGATCGGCCCTGTCTTCACTGAAAGTTAAGCAACGCAGCTGATTCAAGTGCGACAAATCAAAATAAAACGATGAAAAACATGTCATTTTTCCATTTTAGCCTAGCAAAGTTCCTCAAAAGCTAAAGAAATGAAGGTAGACCTCAGTTGAAACCACAGCTGCTTACTCGAGCGTTTCCCAGGGAAACTCACCGTCGGCTGCCTCGGTAAGTTTCGTCACTCTTCGTCCTCGCCAGTCGCTTTTAACGGCTCTCTGTGCTCAGCTCAAACTCAGTGTGGTGCAGTTCGGCCTCGTCGACCGGTTCGGTTAAACCCAACAGTCCGTCTCACTGGACTTTCCGAGATTTACATCAGTTCAGTGGCGCGTGCCAGCTAAACAGCTGTGTGTCAACTCGTCAGCACGCGCCTGCTTCATACCCGCCCTCCTTTTCTCCCAGCTCGCGCGCACACACGACTGCTTGTTTTTACCTACAGCTACTTTTGTTGCCTACATAGCCGATATTCCAAAGAGTATCAATTAAATTTATAATGTATCTCGTATCAGGTGCGGTCCTTACAAGACTGGCGTACTTCCCCTTAGCCCCTTATTTCTGCTGACTTGCTTTCTCCTTTTGATATTATCTAGACATCTTGTAATTTAGCTGAATACATCAAATCCTTAGGCATCTGCTAAGCGACATTTTGCATAACAACCACAAACATCAATTCATAGAGGATTTTCTGTCACAGACCAGCACAAAATAGCACCAAATTGTGAAAAAGAAGGAAAATAATTTGTTTTTAAATGATATTTTTGCATAGAAAATTCTGAATTGCATGGTTCCCAACTCTGACCAACTTTCTTATACCGGATGGGGAAAAGGATCCCCACAGCATAACCCTACCACCACCATGCTCCACCTTTGTGATGATCTGTTAGTTTTGCGATTGCGCTCTTGGTCAGTCACATAAAGCTTCCTTAAAAATACTGAAGACTGAAGTTGTAATATTGAAAAAAATATATATGAAAAAGTTTAAATGATATGGAATATGGGTAGATAAAGGATTAAGCAGAAATGTGCTAATTTAAGAAGTAAAATATTTGACAATACCAACACCATCAGCTAAACTCTTGTAAACATAACTAGCTTCCCTGTAATGCTAGCTTCTAAATAAGCTTACTGTGTTTCTTAAAGCAGAGGGATTAGAGCTGCGGGAAGACTGTCTGTCCATGCTGTCACATTTAGAAACTCTTCTGATAAATCCATCTATGCGCTGTTCACTAACCTGTGTCCGCCGATGGGTCTCATTCTCCTTCAGCCGTCTCTTCTGCTCTGCGAAGTGATGGAAAGAGTTGCTCCAGGAAGATGGAGAAATGTCTATTCCCTTCTAATCCCTGTTTAGCAGTCGAAGGCTACCACACCTATGAGGCCCTGCCCAGTCACATGATAGCACTTTGCATGTCTGTGTTTGTGTGTGCTGCATTCCTGATTTGTGGAGAGTGAGATCCTGGTGACCCGGTAAAGCAGAGCTCCGTTATACTCTTAAAAATGCAACTGAATGGGGGAAAAAAAATGAAATAAATACATTAGGAAAATGCAACAAATTGGGTGGTGGTAACATCATGATGTGGAGACCACAGGAGAACAGTAGCTAATCAGAGTTGAAGGGAAATATTTAAGGTAAACATAGGGACATGATAATGAAAATGTTCAAGGAAATTGAACGCAGTCTGGTTGAGTAGGAAAAAACAAAATAAAAGGGAGTCGCACAGCTATGTAACATACACAAAGTGATCATGAGTATCTAAGTAGCTGTTTTAATCAAATCGAGTCTGAGGAACACATGTCCACACCTGCTGTAATCTCCTAATCTCATGATGAAGTCTGTCACTGGAGACTCGGTGGGTTTCCACGGGGGCTGGCTGTGGTAAACAGATCACTGTGTGACTGTCTGGTATAACGAGCTTTCTTTGACGACTGTGAAATAATCAGAGAGCCTGTTTAGTCACCATCCAGGCTGTTTCCATGTGTCACTGCTGAATCTGTTGTTTCTTGGAAGGAGCAACTCCACAACAAGTAGATGATGCACACGGACATGCATCAGAAAATGGTGGAATGTGGCTTTATTCAACCTTCTTTTGTCAAATACTCCCAAATAAGTGTAGAATATCAAAAATGCCCAAAGCGGTTTGATATTTCTGCATTTCACTGCAGCGTGGCATTCCTCCACAATCAAGCTTTTCTGTAAATATGAAATTTTTTTAGTGATGTACCCATTAGGGTTTTTCCACATTTAAGCATCTCAAATGTTCATGCACATAAAGCAGCAGACAACGGGGATGATGACATGTGAAGTGCAAGCCACTTTTAGCCAGAGTTTGAACAAGGCTTCAAAATTTCTCCCTCTGCTGCTAATTAAACAGACTGCAAATTCACAAAGAGCTGAGAAATACGACGATCAAGGAAAACATGACATAATGTTTTGGGGGTTTTTTTTAGAAGATGTTTGCATTGACTAATTTTACAACCCTGCATAAATCTGATAGTATATTTCTAAGTGACTTAACTCAGTTGGGATTCCCTAATAGGTGCTAACATGAAGCATGAACACTGGAATTGTAGATTTGATATGTTACCTTGTAGCTTTGTGTGTATAAGACTATATGAACAGCCAACATAAAGATTTAGCACATATAATAATTTGATAGCGGCAAAAACACAAAGTAATACCTCAGAAATATGGTGTTTTATAGACTTTGACTATGTCTACTTTCTCCCATCTTACATTTTAATGACTGCTGTAAGGGTGTACCCATGACTCTAGGATAGCATGGCAGCAAACTTCAGATACGTTCTGTAAAATTCTAAGGTTATAAAATATTAGCTGAAATGTATTCATCATGATTATAAGGGTGTGTTTATATGAGGTGTCAAATATGTTCCCATACTGAAGTGAAACTCCTTTCACCCATGTGAGAAGGACGTGGTTCACTGAGCACCAGGGCGTGTGTCCACCCTGAGAATGATGCTTCCCCATTCCACAACAGAGTTTTTGTTCAACGGACAATATTTGAGTGTTTTTTTTAATACTATTATTATTGTAGGCACAATACTTTATACATAACTGCAGCTGTACAATTATGTGCAAAGATGGTGTTGCTTTTCTCGATCTAAGAGTGCAACGGAGATGCCAGACGTAACTTTGCAAACCTAAGACCTGCTGCCAAATTCTGAAAAACATTAACTGTAACTGTACTTCAATATTGGGAGGAAATAAAAAATTGTGGTTTTAATTTTAACTTTACAAACAAAGTTTTTAAGGAGTTTTCACGGTACCCATTATCATACAGCAAAAGTGAAGCTACTTTTTCCACACTTCTGCATTTTGTTTTCAGGGTTTTTTTTAAGATAGATCTTTTTTTATTACGTCTTTGAGCACAGCTTGGAGTAATGGATGTCACATATTTTGAAAGTGGCCATATTGACTTCTCCAACTAATAGGCAGAAACAATTGCATCAGAAACACTTACTTTTACAGTCTTTCTCAGTCTATAATAGTGGACTTCAATTTGATTGAAATTTGTCTTTTATTCAACAACAATTTCTTCTCAAAGGTGACGCTGATGACTTTCCCCACTTGGTACTGTTTTAATAAAAACCTTTCTGGGTCAGACGAACACATGAATACTTCTTAAATTGTGTATAGTGGGGACTAAAGGACTTTAGATAATTTGGAAATAGCTGGTAGACTGTAGAGTGGCGTTGCTTTTTAATACACTGGTTAATATAAAACATGTAGTGAATCGTGTGTTTTTTGAAACTCTTCCAATATGTGTAAATACATAAAACAAAATCTGTTTTCCAGACACAGAATTGTATTTATTTTTGTTCACGTCATTGTTTTCTAACGACGTAACTTCCTTTACAAAGGCCGTGTTTCCCTTCAGCTACAACATTGAATTAACTTCCCATATTCATTATGTAACATAGGTTGTGTAATTCCACAAATTATCCGGCAGGTGGCAGTGTTTCTCCAGAAAAGATGGACCGAGTGAAACGCCTTGTTCGCAGAACACGTGGTCTGTGGGCACTAAGGTGGTCGCCACGTGAGGCTGCATGTGTCTGAAAACCTAAACAAGTATTGAACAACCATTGTGAATTATGATGATCAGGGGGAAAAAATCAGCATTGATACAACATAATTCATATGTGTGGTTTTTTTAGGTATATGGTCAAAGAACTATGAGTGAAAAGAAAGCAAAATAAAAAATGCTAGTTAACATAATACTACTACTAATAATACATACATTGTTATTATTATAATTATTAAAAAAATAATATAATAATAATTAATGATAATATAATAATAAAGTAAATAATAATAAAACAACAGTAAACTTTATCACAACAACAGCAACAACAACAACAACAACAACAATAATAATAATAATAATAATAATAATAATAATAATTGACCTATAAAATATAATATCACCTGAACTTTAAAATATTGAGAAATTCTGTTTTTTTTAGTGCTTTTGGTGACGAACAACAGGTTGCTGCATCTCGCACCGCGGTTTGGAAATGTTCTAGAAGTGCTGCACGTCCGGGCCATTTTGTGACGGTCCCCGTGTGAACGACACCTCACTCCCAGACCGCCGCGCCGTGCCTAACCAACCGGAAGCGCGGAATGATTTCTCCACGGCGAGCAAGGGCGGATGAAAAAAAGGAGGGGAGAAAAAGGCATCAAAGAGTCGCTTATTAGATGATTATTCGTTCGCCTAACGGGATTTCACAAAAGAAGGGGAAAAGCCTTTAAATCTCGCGTTGACTGACCACCCATTAAAACACTGTATTTTTCTTTTGGATATGGGATCTACCTACAGGGTCCCCACCTGCTGGGCACCGTAATGGTGGTAAGTATTCACATATTTTTTTACTGAACATAAAAAATGTAGTCTGACAGTTTATTTGGACTCAGTAATATGTGGCCCATTTTGTGTGACGTATTTTTAAGCGTTTTTGTGATAAATTAATCCCTGTAACATCAATGGTCTCAGCTTCTGTGTGTTTTTATCTCTTTCTATGATATCCCTCCGCTAATTGCGCGCGTGCCAGGCGTATTCATCATTGTCCCTATGCATATTTTTCTCCTTCAGTGACGAGGTTTAAAATGTAAAACAAAGGTTAATGTATATTTTTCCTCTATGTAAACCCAGTCAGTCGTTAAAGAGGAAATCTCCTCCTGTTACCAATCTAATTATCTTCTCGTCGTGACAAACAAACCTGTGAGAAAAAATTTGAATCTTTCACGACGTGCGCGTGCTGGTAAAGAATTTTTTCGAGATCTTTTTTGTTTGTTGTTGTTGTTGAAATTATACCCGAGGGTATGTGACCCAGAAACGGACAACATTCATCCAGGTTTCGAACAAGTAGGCAAAGACCTACGTGTGAGTGAAGAGACAGAGGGAGTAAAAAAATAATAAAGCTCCTCCATCTATTTTTGGAAAATCAGTGTGTGTGTGTGGGGGGGGGGGGGGGTGTGCGGGCGCGTGTGTGTGTGTGTGTGTGTGTAAGGAAATGACAACAGTGCACACACATCTGGGAAGGACACGCCCAGACTCATTCAGAACCATTTGTGCGACTGTCACTTATAGATCACCTTTCACATGTATAGTTTACTCATTTATAAACCAGTCGCTTTTTTCCACTGTTCGTCATTCTTGAGAGTAGCCATGTTTAAACTCGTCAATAACGCATGAGGTGTCATTAGGTTAAGACTATCAAAAATAAGGTCGTCCTCTGTCTGCTTGGCAGTAATGTCCTTTTGCACTTTGCAGATCGGTTCATTAGAGGACCTTGAAGTTGGCTTGCGATTCGAAACTCCTTTAAAGGGCTATTTCACTTACTTTGACAAAATCCCTACAATTGGTTTTACTGTGTTGCTTATTTATACTTTTGACATTATCTATGTATCAGTGTGAAAATAACCAATTAGATCATGTCATACTGATTTAAATTATTGTGTAAATGTCATGATTTGTTCTATGTTAAATAAAGGTTTTTAAGTGACAAAAGAGGAAATAGGAAAAACTCTGAACAGGTGGAAGTACTTTTTCAGCAGCACTGTTTACATAGCCAAATATAAAACATTCTGGCATAGAACAACTTAGCCATTTTTCAGGCATTTTATGTTTTGAAACAAGGAGGATAGGAGTCAGCAAAATATGCGGAACAGTTCTTTATTCAGTGGTTTGAATCGGAAGCCAACTTCAGCTGGTTTCCAGAAGGGGTGGCAGTGGAGGGTGTCTGCTGCCCTCAACCTCGGTTCGTCTCCCACCTGTGTGCGCGTGCAAATACCCACGCTCACGGGACCTTTTTGTTTGAGTGTTTCCTCCTGGGGAGGTTTCATCGTGTTGTTACTGGGGGAGTATCCACTGGGTGCTTCTCGTTAGTGGCGACTGTGACGCTTTTGAGGTGAACACGGAGACTTCGTCAACATGGCGACAGCTGCTGCTGCTGCTGTGGCTCATTGTGAAGTCGCGACAACTCAGGTACCGTCCGACTTTCTTCTTTCTTGTCAACCTGCGCGTGTCCGCTGGAAGAAATCAGCGCGCGGAGCTTCAGCCTGATTGCCAGCTTGTGTAAACGTTGTCGGAGTTGCTCTAAGGTCACTTTCTGAGAAATTCAGCCAATTAAATGCACCTAACAGGTTTCCTTCCGCCAGCAGCAGCTTCTCGTCTATGCTGGGTTTCTACGGCAGGCTTTAGTCAAACCTCAGCAGGAAAATGAGCGACTTTAATCGAGGTTTTCCATTTGTTTGCTTTGGAGACAGCTGCCTTCCTCTTCTTCAGCACCACGGACAGCGAACCATCTGTCCATGGAAAATCAGAGCATGAAGACTGATAATGGAGGCGTAATATTAAAGAGAGGAAGACTAACTACATGCATAATAAATAATCAGTATTGTGCTGAAATGTTTACCCTTTAAATGCCGGTCACATCCTAATGTGATTATTATTTACATTAGGATGTTTTGCTTGCATTATTTTTTTAGTTAACTTTAAACATGTATTCTGCTCGTTATTTAGTAAAACTTGTCCAAAGTAAGCAGTCCTCTGCTGACATGATGCTGTATCCTTTTAGCATCAGGTAGTTTTACCTTTATAACAGCAATAGATGATTTCCAAGAGGATCCAGTAGGACTCTGGTCACCTTCTCTTAAATCTTAAGTATTCTTAAACTATCATTGCTTTCACAAAGATGTCACATTCTTATTAAGCAGGTTTTTGCATTTCTCTTAAAATCACAGTAAACAAAAATACAAACATCCAGCAGTTTTTTACCCAAAAGCAGAAATGTGCTATGAGAAAATAAATCC
Organism: Brachyrhaphis roseni; assembly: GCA_903066815.1. Lineage (NCBI taxonomy): Eukaryota > Metazoa > Chordata > Actinopteri > Cyprinodontiformes > Poeciliidae > Brachyrhaphis > Brachyrhaphis roseni. The sequence goes on from CAEFZY010036825.1 coordinate 14,330, forward strand.
AGGAAATGAGCAGACTGTGTGTTTTGGATCTACAACGGTCCTGATCATTGTAGATCCAAGCTGATTAAGATAAGTGGATTTTCTGAAACTTAATAACATGTTTAACATTTTTATTATTTTCTTATGAGGTCAATGCAACAGTTGCTTCTATTTACAGTAGTTTGAACAAATTATCCTGAAATTAGCATTGACGTTTTTAGTTGTAATAATTTAATAAAAAAAATAAAATAATTAATGGATGACTGTATGTCACTCACATCTTTAGTTAGTATTTGTATGTGTGAGTCAGATCATATCTTAGGTTTATAGCTATGCAATCTTTCCATAAGCAGAAATACCTTCTGGCCGTCCATGTTGTCAGTCTGTCATGTTAAATTTGACTGTACAGACGGCCACCATGACAGTTGAGCTTAGAGGTGTAGGGTCAGAGGTGAAGATGAGGACTAATGCATCTACAAACAGCTAGACAAGCCATGAAGCCACACGTTACAACACAAGATCCTTTGGGAGATTTGAGGACACACACGGATGTGTTTAATGGATCTTCTGTCTTATCACATTACCAGACATCTCTAGTATCTATCTGAACATTATCTATAGTTACTGTGGAAAATACTGTGCCTTGGAGGCTTCGCTGGACTGTGATAGTTCAGTTACTACTAGGTCTGTCATGATAACAAATTTTGCTGGATGTTAAAATAGTCCTGGAAATGATTACAATAAACGATAATATTGTCATTTTGAGATCATTTGTAGCTGATATAGTAGCAATGACATGATAATGCGAGTACACCCACTCCAGTTTCTGCTTTCTAAAGCAGAAACCAGAAAACATTTTAAATATCCAAAATAAAACAAAACAACAATAATCAAAATGGATTATGAAGTGTCTGTGACATTTAAAAAAATAATAGTTATTCATCTTAGACAGGGAGAACAGGCACAAGTGTCAGATAGTGCAGACTAAATACTTCATACTGGTTGTCAAATATTTGCGCCTTTTCTCAAAATGGCGGCTTTTCAACGATATTAAAAGAGAGCGTCTCTGACGATTGTTGGGAATTATCGCTCTCATTGTCATTTATGATGCGATTAATTGATCGATTGCTGATCATGACAGACTTACTGACTGCATCTGGTTGTTCGTATCGACTGTCTGTCTTTCTTTGAAACAGAAACACCCGTTGACTGACGGCGTGTGACGAATCAAGCAGGGATCACTTCTTTTGAGTCCTGGCCGTTGGGGAGGTTTCTAGAAATAATACTGCACACACAAGGGGAAGCACCAAGCAGCCGCTGATAATGGCTCACTAGGGTTTTTTTTCTCTTTTGTTGAGGAACTTGTTTGTGTGTCTTCTCACCAGTTGTCCTGCGGGAGCAAACTGGGCCTGGGTGTTGACAGGGGGGAGGAACTGGTGCTGCTACCGATTAAGAAGCTCATCGCGCTGCTTTATTCTAAATGTTTTTGATGAGGTTTTAGTTTTTTCTTCTGTTCTAATCTGAAGCCATCTACTAGTTAATTACTGCAGGACAAAATGTCCTTTGAGTCTACAGAGAGGACTGGTAGCAAGAGGCAGAACACAGTGATCGCTGACATGTAATATACAGATAAACTTGAACATTATTTTATGATGGCTGCGATTTCCTGTAGCAGTCTGTAATACAGCAAATCTGTTGAAGCGTCTAACTGAAGACGCTGTCATGAAGAGAATACTCAGGGCTCGGATTGTCTGTTACTTTCTGGACTTCCTGAAGAATCTTCAATAAAGTCGCACTTAAATGTATGAAGGAGGGAAAACATTCATTGTTTAAAGTGGAGTGGAAACAATCAGGGGGTGTGAATATTTCTCCTCAGAGCTCTGTCTGAAAAAGACTGATAAATGTGAAGCTGTTCATGTTCACATCATCAGTCATCAGTTATAAAACCGAACATGTTCAGACTGTTGTGCTCAACAGAAAGAGTGTTAGTCACTCTGAAGCGTTAGCATGTGAAACCGGCTTGCTGCGTCCTCTTTTCTCACTCCTAATATCCATCCAGATGTGATGGCAGGTTCTCATGTCAAAATAAGAGCTTTTAATAGAGTAGTGATGACAACACCCGGTGTTTTGGACCCCTCCCCCACTTATTTCTCCGCAGCTCTCTTCCATAGCTGAGCCCCTCGCTGCCCTCTGAAGGAGCAGGATGACAAGATGGCGCAGCTGCTTGTACCGCCCGGACCAGACAGCTTCCGCCCCTTCGTCCCCGAGTCGCTGGCCGCCATCGAGAGGCGCATCGCCGAGGAGGAGGCCCGGCGACCCCGGGCGGAGCGCCGCAGTGACGACGATGACGAAAACGGGCCCAAGCCCAACAGCGACCTGGAGGCGGGGAAGTCCCTGCCCTTCATCTACGGGGACATTCCTCCAGGCATGGTGTCAACCCCTCTGGAGGACCTGGACCCCTTCTACAGCAACCAGAAGGTCTGTTTCACTCGGTCTCTGCAAGAGAGACAAAGGAGCATAAACACATTCCCATAATAACATTCATTTGCCCTTCAGATTAAGGTATGACTCATGCAGTCAAGTTTGAATGATCGTAACTCTTCAGACTTTAGCTTTTCATGAAAGGTTGAAGTTTATTCTCCACTAATCAAACTTTTATTTGCAAAGAAAGTTTCATGAACTCTGTCATCAATCTGTAACTCAAGGATAATGTCTTATCTAAAATGTAATCATCTTATTAGTCATTAAAATCAACGGCTCTATTTCCAGGAGTTTCATGTTTCATCCATGTCTTTTCACAGAAATTTACATGATATCCACTTCAAGCTACACCTTTAGTTAGTGAAAGGGCAAATAAAAATTAAAATAACCCGACTTAACATACATATACATGTCATGTCAGTGGACCGTTATTAAAAGTTCATGTATTTCAGTAATTCCACTTAGAAAGTGAAACTTGGAAAGATTGAAACATAATTATACATTTTAGTTCTAGTATTTATTTGCCAGAGAAACTGGATTTTGTGCATCCATCAGCTGTAAACCGCAATCATCAAAATGACCACAAACAAAGCTATTACTGTGTAATAAAACAGAACGAGTTTGACTTGAGTTGATTAGCAGAAATAAATTACCTTCTCAGATTAAGTTAATATATCAGAGCATGTAAAGTAATGAACATCTTGTTGAATTAAAACACTTAAGTCAGTGTATGATTAGCTTAACTTACTATGAAGTTAATTTAGAGTCAAGACTCAGATCTTGGAATGACATCACATGCATTTTTAACTGTTTTATTTACATAAAGAAACCCTGCATGGTTTTACAAAAATAAATCCTACGATGCACAAAGTGCATAACCCAAAACATATACCTACACACAAAAAGGCATTCATCTCATTTATTCAATCCATAAAATGAAGTAGGAAAGTTACTCCATATTCGATAACATCCTCAGCACTGTAGTGACCATTTTTGAGGGCATATGGCTCTCTCTAGTAAAGATAAAAACTTAATTAAAGCATGACTATTTAGTATTCTAATAACTACAATAAATCCAATAAAAACTGGGCAATTTAGCATAATTTAGATAAACAAATTATTTGTTTCCTGCATAGCACAGCAGCAGATAAGATAAAGTGTTAATATTCTTTATGGAAGTATGTATCTGGGATTCAGCATTGCATTTAATAGAGAAACAAATAATCCATTTTCTTTATCTTATTTTGTAACAATTTGATTCATGGAAACATTTTCAGCTGCAGCCATGTTTGATTTCTGTATTTATGGTCATTGAGCATCACATTCTGTACAGTGTTTTCTATAGCAATCTTAACTCTTTTGGGTCTTTTTTTTGTGTCTTTCAGACCTTCATAGTATTGAATCGTGGGAAGGCAATCTTCCGTTTCAATGCCACTTCTGCCTTGTACATCCTAAACCCCTTCAACCCTCTGAGGAGGATAGCTATTAAAGTTTTAGTGCACTCATATCCTTTCAGAGTTTATGGAGGACGCAGCTCGATTTGGATTAAAGGAGTTTATCAGACAAAAGAGGGAGTTAAAGGACCTGCTGGTAAAGACTGTGTGGCTCTGAATGCTTTGTTGATCTACTCGTCACTAAAATACAACCAGAGGGCAGTCAGTGTTAGTTTAAATGCTGTCTGGCTAGATGTTGTTTGACTGGTTTTATTGTTCTTTCAATCAGTCAGACCTTAACTTTGCTTCTACGATGTTCAGCATGTTGATCATGTTCACCATCCTGACCAACTGTGCTTTCATGACCCTGAGTAACCCCCCTGAGTGGGCAAAGAATGTAGAGTAAGTACACAGATGTCCACTAAGATTTATAATAATGTGAGGTATTCATTCTGTTTCAGCTTTAACACAGTTTGTCACAATGCAAACACAAAACTAAGCACCGACTGACCTGTTCTATATAGGGTTTCATTTGTAATCAACAGCATTAATTTGGTATTTTAAATCCATTTTTCAACATGTTATTCATTCATTTATAAATGTCACAACAAGCTAAGTGTTTAGTTTGTAAACTAAATACGGAGTTTGCTAATGAAATTGTGTTGGTAAATTATTAGCTTTCACCACCAAGCTAAATATTTCATTTGTAAACTACTTAGCTACTGAGACTAACAAAATATTCAACTTGCCAAAATATTTATTTTGAAGCCAAATAATTAGCTAACAAAATATTAATTATAATCAAAAAAATTATCTCACTAACTAACTAAAACTTAGCATAGGCTAAAGATTTAGCTTGTTAAATATTCCAGACTGCACTTTTTAGATTTTTATTAGGACAATTTGCATCATTTTCCTTTCACGTCACATTTATTCACCACTTTGTGTTGGTCTGTGACATAAACTCCTAATACTTGGCATTGAAATTTGTGGTTGTCACAAGGGGGATGCATTCGTTTGCAATGCACTGTGTGTAACACAAAGGTTGAATTCTGCTCTGTGTTTGACTCAGATTTTCTCTGTCTCATTGCCGGTTGCAGCCAGATCCAATTTTTCTCTCTGCGTGTGTTTTCATTTCCCCTCCTCCTCACCTTGCCATCCAGGTACACATTCACAGGGATTTACACCTTTGAGTCCCTGATAAAGATCCTGGCCAGGGGCTTTTGTGTGGGGAAGTTCACCTTCCTGCGGGATCCATGGAACTGGCTGGACTTCAGCGTCATCCTCATGGCGTAAGTATGACCAGAAAGTCTTGTTAGGATCATCTTGAAATTATCTGCCACAGATTAAGCAGTCAAAGGTTTTTAATGCTAATCGGCCCAGAAGATTAATACATCCTGAATGTGGGAAGATGAACAGAATGTAATCTGAAGCTTAGTAGTGTACCTTTTGAAAGCATGGCTAGGAATCATAAACGTACTCTGTCATAATGGATGTGAGCCCCTAAAGCACGCACAATGGCCCATATTTGAATCACGCCTCAGTGATTCCAGCTATTTGTCTTTAAAGTGCAAGAAAAACCCCTGAGTGTTACAGTGCATGCTTTTGTGTTGGTAAAGATTTTGTATCTTATATATTGTATCATGTAGAGATGCACCGATCAGAGTTTTATGGCTCATTTCAAATCTCTTGGGAGTTTGTTTTCAAGGGTTAACATGCTAATGCTAATTCTGTCTAGTAGTTGCATTTCCATTGACCGTACAGCTTCACAATCTGATAAATTTGCTTAATAGGAACCTGCTAATTTTGAAAAGTTTTGGCTCTAGGATGAGGTGTGTTTTTTTTGCCTGTACTGAAAATGGTTTATTTTTACAAAACTGCAATGGAAACACTTTTTATCACATCACACGAGTCGCGTGATTGACAACCAGATGTTACTGTTGGAGGAAACCACAAGGAAGAAGTTGACAGGAAGTAGTTGGGCGATGATGTTTTTTAGTGACTTATCACGTGAACAAACTTTTTCACGTGATTTTAATTGCGTTTCTTATTTAATGGAAACGCCGCAATTGTAAGATTGTATTTTTTCAACAAATGTTGTGTATTGGACTATTTCTCCCATGTGTTATGACTTGAGCAGTAGGTTTGCCTGTGCATTGCTTTGCAGTAACTGTGCATTTGATCCTGCAGGTATATAACAGAGTTTGTAAACCTAGGCAATGTTTCAGCTCTGCGCACATTCAGAGTTTTGCGAGCTTTGAAAACTATCTCAGTAATCCCAGGTAAGGGCGCCAGCGCCTGCTGCCAGCAACTCCTGCCATTTGTCCTCTGTGTGTGACCGTTTGCCGTCCCCTTCCTCCTCCCTCCCGCCCCCTCCTCTCCCCGTGGCCCTCCTTGTTGTCTTGTAACGCCTCGTGTGTGGATGTCTGATTTGTGTATGTGTGTACGTATGTGGGGTGTGTGTCCCACACCTTTCCCCCACCTTCCAAAACCCCACCTCCCCCTCCTCCCACCTACCCCTGTCCCTCCCACTGCATTCCCTTACAGATATGTCACAGAGTTTGTGGACCTGGGCAATGTCTCAGCACTGCGAACCTTCAGGGTTCTGCGAGCTCTGAAAACAATTTCAGTCATCCCAGGTGAGAGAGCCATCAAGGCCCAATAAGGTTAACATACAACGCAAACGGCTAACTGACATTTCGCTAACATCCAAACCCATGCGCCTGCCCCGCCCCCTCCTCTCAGCTCATCTCACTGTAGCTAAGCCTGACGACGCTTGTCGCCGTCCCTCATGCTGCCTTCGTCCCAAGGCCAGTAAAAGCTGGAATCTGGCTCCAATCTGCACAGATTGACAGGATTCTCGGCTTTTAAGACACATCCTTTAAGGCAGAATTCTTTTTGGTTGAAATCTATTCTTGCCTTGGGAGCCTTCCAAGTAGAGTTTGTGCACTATTTCTTTCTTTCCTTTTTTGCATGAGACATTGCAAAAGCCGATTTTCTTGTGGCAAGCTCTTTTGTGTGTGTGTGTGCAGGGTTCCCCTTACCTTGTTTTCCTGTGCATGTCTTGTTCAATGTTGTGTGTTTTTATGGTAAAAATACACAGTGAGTGGTACGAAATGGTACTTCACATTCTGAACACACATAGCTAGGTTCAGAAGTTTACATACTCATACATTAATTGGGTGTCATGATAGATTTTGTCTTATGATGCATTTAAGCCTTTTTTTTCTCTTTGAAATAAATGAAATTACTTTACAGCAAGTTTAAATTGAATACAAATGATCTCTAAATGGTTAGAAATACACATGAACAAGTACATACATACATACACCCTCATTACTTGTTTAAGACGTTGTACAGCTAACTCCATATTTGAAAATTCATCATCATTGAATTGTGGGGGGAAAAAAGCAACTCAAGTGCATCATGTTCGACTCCAAATCAGTGACTCTCATGTTTGATGAGTGTGTATAACCTTATGAATGGCACTGTAACACACCGTTAGCTCTTTACTTAAAGGTGACTGTAACCAAATATCTACTAAATAGCTGTTAGAACAAATATTTAGAGTTTAGTGGAGAATATATCCAGATGGTTTGGATATATAAATAGGAGGAATGGTGTATGTTCTGGACAAAAAGGATGTTACATACAGAGCTGTATTTCTGCGACAGTCGATACCTGTGAACATCCACAAAACTCAAAAACAAAAATCTGGTCCATATCATGTTTAACGTTGCAAATATGTTCTTTAAATTGTGCTAAACAGCCGACCTGAAGCCAGAGAAGTTAGCCCACTAGCTTGTGGATTACATGTTGTTAGGCCTATTTAGGACTTTAACTTGAACTCTTTAAAAACCCAGTAAAATCATTTGCAGTGAGATTATCAGCATTTTTAGGAAGGTAGTTGGACATTTAATCACATGAACCTATACGTTTGCTTTAGTCTGACTTTAAATTCTCTTGATTTTGGTTTTGCTGCACTACAAAGCACACAGAACCAGAACCTGCACATTTGTTTTCTACATTAAGAAACCAATAGAAAACAATAGAAGCCGTAGCAAGAGGAAGTTATCAGAAAGAAAATGAATCAATGCTGGAGTGCAAAAGTATTCACACCTCCACTTATTTTTTAGATTCATTAGTGGATTTTGTTGGAATCTTTGATATGTTTCAAAAGACAAAACTGAGCAAAAGTAAAAACTTTGTCACTTTGATTCCTGGATGACAGCAAATAATTCATACAGGAACTTTCACTTCCTGCTACTATAATTTTTTAATAACTGTGTCTTCTCTGGTCAAACTGCGATTAATTAACTTTGCCCCACCTCCCGGTTTAGGCCTGAAGACCATCGTTGGCGCTCTGATCCAGTCGGTGAAGAAGCTGTCGGACGTGATGATCCTCACCGTGTTCTGCCTCAGCGTCTTCGCTCTGATCGGCCTGCAGCTCTTCATGGGCAACCTGAGGCAGAAGTGCGTGCGCGTGCCAAACTTCAGCAACGCCAGCAGCAGCAACTCCAGCATCACAGGCAACGACACGGGCCTGTTCAACACCACGCTGAACTGGACCGAGTTCATCAGCGATGAGAGTAAGCCATCATGCAGCGGGGTTAGCTTAGGTCGGACGGAGCGATCTGCGAGTCGCGGGGCGAATAATTGTCCCTGCGCTCTTCGCCCCTTCACCAGCAGCCGTCATTCTCCCGTAGCACATCTGTGTGGCATGAGCAGCCTAAAGTGCTGCAGGAGAGTGAGTCACTGACTGCCAGCGGGGCACCAAGGAGACACGCACCGGCTACATGACAAGCTGAGGCAGAGTCACAGACTAACAAGTCGACAGAGGCAGACAAAGCTGATTAGAACCAAGTTCCAGCAGCATTCAGCCGCTGGAATGGGTGCAAGATTTTAATTTACAGTCAGAGAAACAAGAAAATCCTAAGAACAAAAATCTGGATCCAATCTAGATGGATGTAAAATGATTTGTATCTGTTGAGCTTATTCCCATTTTCTCGATATTACTTACACAATTTTCATGTAATGATTTTATGTGACACACCGACACAAAATAGTCCATGACGGTGAAGTGGAAGGAAAATAGTCACCTTGCTAAAATAATGTTCTAAGTCATTTTTGCCAAAATGATTTTGAAAAAAAAAACCTTTTGACGAAAGATGACTTAGTCCATTTATCTTAGGAAGGTGAGAAAATGCTACACTGTTTTAAAATTGTTTCACAAAGAACGATTTTTAAAATGTGCCATTAATTTGTTTTCAGCCCCCTTTATTCTGAAAACTTTAAATTAAACCCACTGCAACCAAATTGCCTTGAGTAATCAATTATTTCATAAATAGAGTCCACTTCTGTGTATCAGTAAACATCCACCTCAGAGGTTTTTTAGAGAACAAACAAAATTAGAAAGACCAAGAAACGCAACAAACAGCTCTGGGAAAATTCATTCTCCAGACACTGAAATATAGTGGTGGCAGAATCATGCTGTGGGGTTGCTTTTCTTCAACCCCACAGCTGGAGAGAGCCACCAATTTTTTGGTGGAGACAGCCCAAAAAAAGCAAATGTAATCGATCCAATATTGGCTGAACAAAAAGGCACATCGCAGATTTGTAATATTTTACTGTAAACTTTGTCTAATTTCTTCTGATTCAGCCTTATGCAGCTGTTTGTGTTAATCTATCAACTGAAATACAATTAAATTCTTCAAAACATCACAACACGTGAACACACTTGAAGTAGTCATAACATTTCTGCATAGCTGTGTGTTAATCCTCGCTCACAAAAGCCACAGGATGCCTGTTCTGCTCTGTCTCTTCAATATCCTGTATGATGCATCTCAGACTGTTGTCCCTCTGTCTGCCCTCCTCTGTAGGTAATTACTATCACCTCCCTGGCCGTAGGGATGCTCTGCTCTGTGGAAACGGCAGCGGTGCCGGGTAAGACTTGACATGTTTTATTTATGTGGCCAATTAGACGCACAGCAAAGCGGAGCAGACCCAGTTAGAGTCGATTCCAGAAAGTGCAGCAAGCTTCCAAACTACTGCCTTATATTGACTCCTTCTGATGTACTGGGTTTGTTTGTTCATATGTAGAAAGACAGCTTTTGTTTTCAAGATTAAAACATGTTTTTGCTGCTAGCTTCAGAGAAGAAGTACTGCGAGTTACAGTTGGTCATTCAGCAAAAAAAAAAAAAAGAAAAGAAAACTTGTTCAGGGCACAGGTGTTATAGTTCTTACACAGGGCTGGCTTAAGCATTTTTAGGGTCCTATGTATATTTTTATTTGGGCCCCCCTATATCAATATGTCTATTGACTATTGATTTAGCAAACAAAAAATTTATATTTTTGATTTTGGAAAGCACAGTGTAATTTGAAGTGTGCCATGTTATTTTAACTATTTGAAAGTAACATCAGTAAAAAAAACAAACACTGACTTTACATTAACCAAGTTAAGAAGTTTATTATATTTCCCCAACTAACATCCGTATTACTCAATGTTATATATAAAAAAGATCATGCTAGCTTCATGCTTTTGGGGTCCCCCTAGTGGTGTGGGAGGCATAAGCAGCTGCTTACCTCACACATGCCTTGGGCCGGCTCTGTTTAAACATTAGGCGCTTATCTGAGCCGCCCCCTCTTTGAATGGCACTCTGGGCAACTGCCAAGATCAAAAACTACCACTGGCTGTAATGCAATTTTTATTTTGTCGGAGTTGCTTGGGTTTTCTGTAAATATGGCTGGCATTTGCTTCAAATGAAGTCATTTATAACTCCGTTTTGTGTCTTGAAGACTCTGTCCAGAGGGCTTTATGTGTCTGAAAACGGGCCGTAATCCAGACTACGACTACACAAGCTTCGACACCTTCAGCTGGGCCTTCCTCTCTCTTTTCCGACTCATGACGCAGGACTTCTGGGAAAACCTCTACCAGCAGGTCTGTCAGATAGTACAGTTCACCATCAACGCTTACATTATCGTTTACTGAAATAATGTAGAGAAACGTAAAAGAAGAAAAAAAGCCAACTTAGTTTTTCCCCTTTGCTTTGGTGGAATCAGACTTTGCGTGCTGCAGGGAAACCCTACATGATCTTCTTTGTGCTGGTGATCTTCCTGGGCTCCTTTTACCTCATTAACCTGATCCTGGCTGTGGTAGCCATGGCTTACGACGAACAGAACCAGGCCACCATCGAGGAGGCTCAGCAGAAAGAGGAGGAGTTCCAAGCCATGCTGGAGCAGCTGAAAAGGCAGCAGGAGGAGGCACAGGTAGGAAGCTTTCCCCCACCCCACATTCAACTTTATATCAAGGCAGACATTTTGTTTTTGTTGGTTTGAAAATCGGAACATATGCTGAACCTATTGAGTGCTCCAATTTGTTTGTTTAGTATTCAGTAGATGCAAAGTGCTCTGACTGATTCTTTCACCGTGAGACAGAGTTGCCTTGGAGACCCGGGGCTCTATTGTTTGATGTTTACCAGATTGTGAAAGTATTTAATTAAACCCAAGTGCACAAAACACACAGCATACTACAAAATGTCTTTATTTGTAAAACAAAGATGGAGCCAAAATGGAAAATATACTGCAGGGAAAATCAATTTTAAACATGTCTCTGCTTATTTGACTCTCTAGTTTAGCATGTATTGAAAACATCAGATGACACACATTCTTTAATTCAGTGGTGTGTCATTACCTGTAACACACACACTGGCGGCAGATATTCAAATCCTCATTCCTTTGCTTTGTTTGCATTGTGCTTTGAACGACAGAAAAAAAAAAAACATTTCTTGGAGTGAATGCTTAAATCCTTGAAAAAGTGCGTGACATATTTGGCAGAGCGTTCACTTTTACAGCAGCTGAAGGTTCCAGCTTCGGTTTTATGTGGGAACAGATTCTGGCATTTCGTTGAGGCTCTTTCCACGTTGTAGTAAATCAGAAGGAAAATATGTGTGGCGTTTTGTTTAATGCTGTCTAGATCCTAAGATTTTTGTCTCTCTTGTTTTTCGGAAGCAAAGAGGAACCGTCGTACCCCTCCATCTGTACCAAATGTTTTGGTTTGGGTGAAAACATTCAGGCGTCCATTTATAGAAAGGCGTCTGAGGCTGATTCGGCTCTTCATGCCAGGCTCTCTCCTCCGCTCCGAGACAGGCGCCGGGTCTCCATGACAACTGTCTCTGTGCTCTGATTGGCTGGCAGGTTGCCGCGGCAGCAGCCACGGAGAGCGGCGAGTACAGCGGGAGAGGGGGCCCCACCTCCGAGTCCTCCTCGGGGACGTCCAAGCTGAGCTCGAAAAGCGCTAAGGAGCGACGCAACAGGCGGAAGAAGAGGAAGCAGCGCGAGGAGGAGGAGGAGAGGGGCGTGTGCGACAAGTTCCACAAGTCCATGTCCGAGGACAGCATCAAGAGGTCCAGCTTCCGCTTCTCCATCGATGCCAACCGCCTCTCTTATGAGAAAAGATGCTCCTCACCCAACCAGGTAGTTTCCAACTTTACATGGCAGATCCATATGGATCATGGATTTAAAAGCTAATTTACTGAAACTTGACAAGTGAAAAGACAAAACCCAGCAAAAGTATTCACACTCCTTGAACATTTCCATATTACAACCACAACCTTTAATTCATTTTTGCGGGATATTGGTGCATGTTTTTCCAAGTATTTATAAAAACAAATCTGAAAAGTGTGGCATGCTTTTGTTTTCACTCACCTCTTCCTCTGATTCCCTGAAAGATAATCTGGTGTCACCTCCTTTCTGATTTTGACATATATTATTACTTTAAAGTTTCATGAATAAGATGAGTTAAGTTAAAAACATTTGACGTGACAAAATGTTCATTCAAGTCAAAAAATGGGTAAGATTCTGCAGCACTAATGGGTTTAAAAGGCTTGAAAAATGGCTTCCATTCTTAAGTTAAACTGGCTAATGGGGAATATTAAAACTATACTACCTGAGGGGTAAGGATGCAAATATATAAATAATATTTTCTTATTTATGCTTGTGTTCCGACTTGAAAGATTTTTACAACAATCTGTTGCACAAATGGGATTTTGACTGGCCTACAATCCCAGTAACTCCACGCTTCCTGCGTCTCTCTAGTCTCTCCTCAGCGTCCGCGGTTCCCTCTTCTCACCGCGGAGGAACAGCCGCGCCAGCCTCTTCAGCTTCCGCGGCCGAGCCCGCGACATGGGCTCCGAGAACGACTTTGCCGACGACGAGCACAGCACCTTCGAGGAGAACGACAGTCGCCGAGGCTCCCTGTTCCTGCCGCGGCGCCTGGAGCGGCGCTGCAGCGCCGTCAGCCAGACCAGCTTGGGGGCGCCACGGATCGTGCTGCCCGCCAACGGAAAGATGCACTGCTCCGTAGACTGCAACGGCGTGGTGTCACTAGTCGGTGGGACACCTGTAACAACCTCCCCTGTAGGTCTCCTGCTGCCTGAGGTGACTTTATTGTTTAGTGGGTTATTATTTTAACATTTCCCTCCTTAGCATTTGGTTTGTTCGCGTTGGTTTACTGCAACTTTTTTCTACTAATTTCCAACAGCTAAACCAGTTTTGGGCTGATTGAGATTTTCTTATTTATTTATTAGGGAACAACAACAGATACTGAGATAAAGAAGCGCCGATCAGGGTTCCTCCAGCCTTCCATGGACTATTTAGACGAACCAGGGGGGCGCCAGAGAGCCATGAGCGTGGCCAGTATCCTCACCAACACAATGGAAGGTCAGCGTCTTTCTGCGCTTCTCGTTTCAAGCTTGCGTTTTTCACTTTTTGTTGATTGATTTTCAAAGAACACTCCTCCTTTTTCAGAGCTGGAGGAGTCGAGACAGAAGTGCCCACCCTGCTGGTATAGATTCGCCAACACCTGCCTGATTTGGGACTGTTGTCCGGCATGGCTGAAAATCAAAGAGTTTGTCAGCATGGTGGTCATGGATCCCTTTGTGGATCTAGCGATCACCATCTGTATTGTCCTCAACACTCTTTTCATGGCCATGGAGCATTACCCCATGACCAGAGAGTTTGATAACCTCCTTTCAATTGGAAACCTGGTGAGTGTTTGCTACACTTAATGTCGTAAAGAATTTTATGAATCTTTTTGCCTTCCTTTCTTAATGCAGATTTGGGTTCAGCTTTTTCTTTCTGTTCATCTTAGGTGTTCACAGGGATCTTCACGGCAGAAATGTGCTTCAAGATCATCGCCCTGGATCCCTACTATTACTTTCAGGAGGGCTGGAACATCTTTGATGGAATCATTGTCAGTCTCAGTCTTATGGAGCTTGGCTTGGCTAATGTAGAAGGCCTGTCTGTGCTTAGATCCTTCAGATTGGTAAGATTAGTAATTTATTTAAATCTATAAAGGCTAATAGGAAACCCCTAGAACATTCTTGTCATTCCAGGGACTGCAAGAAATTTGTTTCTTGTGTTTAGATGGTTTAGTCATATGTTTTTGACAACCTGTTTAATTTTTCAACCTAATTTATTCAACATGTTTTTCTAATGAAGCTCACTCAGACTAGATCTTGTCCAAAAACAGCAGATAAGATAGAAATATTAGACTAGATTTGAGAAAAATACTAAAAACATACTAAATAGTGACTAGTGCTCAAAATTCTTAACCAGCTAAAAAAAGACACAAAAAAGAAAATCACAAAAGCAGACATTGTATGAGAGAAGAGAACAAGTAGTTGTTAGAACAGCCACCTTTGTTCTTGTGTGAGATTATCAACGAATCCTTTCCTTATGTTTTGCTTTCACAAAATATAAGGAAAACCAAATTTATTTACTTTTTTTTACTATGATTTCTAATGCTGATAGAGGGCATTATATGAGTACAGGAGTCATTTGAAAGGAAAAACTGCTTCATATTTTATTCCTTGTCTAATAAAATGATTTATTATAATGCGTAACTTTTCAGATAAATACATACTGGATTATGATCTTCCTCCCTTACATGACCTGTAATTTGTGTCTCTAAACAGCTGAGGGTCTTCAAGCTAGCCAAGTCGTGGCCCACTCTGAACATGCTGATCAAGATCATCGGTAACTCCGTGGGCGCTCTGGGCAACCTGACGCTGGTGCTGGCCATCATCGTCTTTATCTTCGCCGTGGTGGGCATGCAGCTGTTCGGCAAGAGCTACAAGGAGTGCGTGTGCAAGATTTCGGACGACTGCGAGCTGCCGCGCTGGCACATGCACGACTTCTTCCACTCCTTCCTCATCGTGTTCCGGGTGCTGTGTGGGGAGTGGATCGAGACCATGTGGGACTGCATGGAGGTGGCGGGGCAGACGATGTGCATCATCGTCTTCATGATGGTCATGGTGATCGGAAACCTCGTGGTACAAACTGTTTTCTGTGTTTAAGGTTCTGGTTTCTACGGAAGAGGATTAGGGAAACACAAAGGAAAAAAAAATCAGACTTTTTTTAATTAGAATTTCTACTTTAATCTCTGAATTTAGAAAATTATTTTTATAATAATTTATAAAGATAATTTATATCTTTATAAAAATTATCTTTAGAAATTAAAGATAATTAATATTTAATTAATTATCTTTAATAATTAATCATTTTAATCCTCTTCCGTAGGTTTTACTCTTTTTTCTGTACTATTATTCTTCACCTATAACTTTCCTTCCAGGTCCTAAACCTTTTCCTGGCCCTCCTCCTGAGCTCGTTCAGCGCAGACAACCTGGCAGCTACCGATGACGACAGCGAGATGAACAACCTCCAGATCGCCGTCGGCCGCATCCAGCGGGGCATCTCCTACATCAAAACCAAAGCGCGGCAGTTCCTCCAGAGCCTCTGCTTCGACAAAGGCAAGGGTTCCGGCCTGGCCGAGGAGAGCAAACCCTTGGACGACCTGCAAAGCAACGGAAAGGGGAACTGCATTTCCAACCACACGCCACTGGAGATCACCAAAGACCCGAGTGGGGTGTACATGATGGAGGGCAACGGGAAGCCAGGGGGGCTGGTGGTTGGGGTAGGCGGGGACACCACGAGCAAGTACCCAATGGAAGAATGCGACTACATGTCCTTTATCCACAACCCCAGCCTTACGGTGACCGTGCCCATCGCTGTGGGCGAGTCGGACTTTGAAAACCTGAACACAGAGGATTTCAGCAGCGACTCTTCTGACATGGAGGGCAGCAAAGAGGTAAGACGGCTGACCACGCGGCTGACGTCTCCGTCAGCTTTAGAAAATCCCGTCTGCGTTTTTCTTAAAGCTTGATTAAATCGTGATGTCTGCATTATTTAACACGCAATACAAATGAGAGCGTGAATATATAAAGGTTTGCATAGAAATGGCCTTTTTAGACAATTATCTGATAGTCAAGCAGTTTGAAAATAACACAAGTGCTGACTCATATGTACGTGCATCATGCTGTGCTAATGGAGTCTTATCTCAAGCATAGAATCCTGGCAGCCAGGCGGCCAAAAAGAGACTCAAATCAGTCTTTGTCCAGAATAACAGGTTTATGTTTTATCATCAAGCTGCATGACTCACTGTTTTGGAGAGGGCTACCTTACCAGTAAGCTTTGTAAACACATATTTAAGTCTTATCTATCGGCATAATTAGAGTGATTTACACCTCTGTGTTTAAATAAATTTTCTCACATTTGTCTCGATATGACCACAAATTTCCCATAAGGATTTTATGTGACAGACCATCACAGAGTAGAGAATAATTGTGAAAAGTTAAACTGATCACATGAGGTAAAATCAGATGGCGCCGATGGTTTTCACAATTCTAAACTGCTTTATGTTAGTCTATTCCACAAAACTCAAAGATACATAGAAATTTGTGGCTGTACTGTAGATAAAACTTCAGGAGGATACGACACATTTTCCACTTAACCTTTTTTGCAACCGCTTGCCCTTTGTGTCAGAGCTAAAAGCCTGATTTGCTGTCGAGCGTCGTCAGGCTGACAGAGCATCGGGACTGAGTTCCCTGGTGACGGGAATCTGTCACTGTGGGTGTGGTGCCAGTTCCCTGTGATTCAAAACAACCCAGGAGTCTATTTGTGGCCATGACACCAGACGCTCCACATATGGATCATTTGTCTGACATCACTGCTGCTCTTTACATTGTGTATGCTAAAAACAAACAAAGAAAAAAAGGACATATTCCAGTTTTAGCAGATGTATATTTGCTTAGTGACACCAGTATGTGTTTACTGAGTATAACTAGTGAATAGATTTTGTTTCTATTTGTGTCTCTAAGATGATTAAATCTTTTAACTGTGACCTTATGGAATAGCCAGTGGCATGAGGTTATGTGCTGGCGTTGGTGTGTGTAACTCACTCTTTAACCCCCCCTCGTTTGTTATTCCAGCTGTTTCACAGACGCTCTCAAGGTTTTCAGTGAGAAGAGAATTGTAAGATCACTTTATTGCACTAACCATGAGGACTGCCTATGCCATTTACAGACAACATATTTTTCTCATACCTTCAATGGATTGCCCATTTTCGTTCTTTGCCTGATCTGCCCTCCGTCCCCCCCAACCCTACCACCCCCAGCCACCCTCCCACCCCCACCGTCTTTGCTTTATTATCCCTCCCTGCCCCATTCAGCAGCACATCCAATGGTGTGATCATTTTCTTTTCCCTTAATCCCCTTTCCCCTCTCATAATTAACCTCAAGGCATCAGGCTGTTTTGCAGTTACAAACCATTTATTGAATGAGCACCTTTTTATATCCATTGATAGACAAACCCATCAAGCATAATGTTTGCTTTTGGTTTCATTGCTTGGTTTTTGACTTGGTTTTGGGACTTGATTGGCATCCAACACTCTGAGCTTGAGAATGAAGGAAGAGAGGAGGCGGAGGAGAATGTGCAGTAGACAAGAAGGAATGGAGGAATGAATTTTGCTGTGGTTAGACAAAATTCATTTGTCTGGCTCAGACCCCATGCATACACACATTGAAAATCTGTATGTATTTACCTGTGTAACCTGAACGATAGTGGAATGATGAAAGATTCGAGTTAATTTTCATAAACATGAATTAAAAAAAAACAAAAAAACTTTTTGCGGAGTTTCAAAAGAGATAACACATTGCTGATTGTTATAATACTTTAGACGAGAGTATCAAGAAAAATCTCAAACAAAAAAAAGACAACTAAACAGAATATGTAAACACAATTAATTAGCATTTGGCTTGGATGCTTGTGTTATCCACTTTTGTCTCACTGTGATTACAACATGTTAAAAAAGGTCAACTTTCCTAAAAAAATCAAATAAATAAAAAAAATATACCAGTTTTAAGCTGTAAATGTAAGGCTAACAGCTAAAACGGATTTATCTGTGCCGAAGGAGAAGTGGAGAGTTGGAGGGAAACACCCTTCCATAAAAACAATGCACTTGCAAGCAGCATGCTTCCATCATTCCCATGCCGTATTAGCTGGGTCCCACGGCAATCAGGGCTGCTGCACTGTCTAGGTTTACATGTTCCAATACCCCCAACTTCAGAGACCCCCGACATGAGGCCAAAAAACACCCAAAGAAAACAGACAGGAGGCCTCACGTCACCAAAATGTCTGACAATATGCAGATGATCTTAGATTGTACATTAGTTAATAACTAAAGCATTTTAGGCTTTAAAATAACTTTTTTTTAATCCTGAAAATAGGAGCCACTGTTGTCGTTTTATGTGTTAGCTTTACTACCACCAATGAGTGATTGAGTCCTCCATTAGGTTCTGTGTGTTTTCTGGGTCTGCATCGGTGCTAATTCGGTAGGTCTTCCAAATAGGAAACACAAAACCAACTGCACAGCACATGCTGTGTTTCAAACAGTGCACAGTACTGGTTTTTGCTGGTAAGCTAATGTGGTTATCCGTCTACTTCAACTCAAACAGAAGAAGCTTTTTTACACTGCTTTCAAGGAATGGAATTGATGTGTTTTCATGTCACTGAGGAAAGAGGTCTGTCTCCTCATTGGAGTGGCTTTAGATTTATAAAAGAAACTTGGTAAAATATTCCATCATGTAAGCCACAGAAACCTTTGGAAATTTTGTAGTAAACAAATAAGATTTGGGATCCCTTTTTCAGTGGACATGAAAATACTTGACCCCACGTTCTGCTTGGTACTATTTCAGGCTTTGATTGATGATGCACTGGAATACTGCATGCACTCGTCCTCGAACCGAGGTCACATCAAACGTACCCACAGTGCATTTCCGTAAACCCAACCTTCTGCCTCAGTGCAAAATCTAATTCCAAGCCATCTGGCAAAGCTAACGCCAAAGCCTGTCGGTACATTTGATCGATGCTGCATGCGACGATGACGATGCTAGTTTCAGAAGAGCCCAACTCTGTGAGCTATAAGAGTCTTCTCAGTGAAGGTACGCAGTGGAGAGCACATGAACGGAGAATGACCATGATTAGCAGCTCAGACGGTTGGCTCCTAAAACCAGTGAACATCACTGCTCCCAAGCAGCATCATGTGACTGTGTCCTACTGCCTTCTGCTCCGTCCATGCAGAAGCTCGACGTAGATCCTCAACCCCTCAGCTCGTCAGAGGGGAGCACAGTGGATATTCGACCCCCTGGAGACGGGGCTGAATCCGTGGAACTGGAGCCAGAGGAGTCGTTGGACCCTGAGGCCTGCTTTACAGAAGGTGAGGATGTCAGGGGACTCTAGGTGAGCGCATTTTATGTCAAAGAGGAAATCGTTATAACTGCTTTAGCTTAGCTGCGGCCTGTTGTAGCTGAGTGACAGTGAACGCAAATGCTCAGCGAGACAGGCAAGAAATAGTCACCGAGATGGAACGGAAGATGACATTTTGTCTAAAACACCTGCAGTGAATTTGCTTTGTTACAAATGTCAAAAATGCACTTGCTGCTTTCCAGATCTCTTCTGTTTTTATTTTTTGCTAATTTGCCACACTTGAATGTTTCACTTAATCAAGTAGATTTTGATATCAGACAAAGAATAAACATAAAACTATTTTCATATGATGATTTGGATTCATTTGGGGACAGAAGTTCACAGGTCACAGAGCTCTGTTAACACACTCCCATGTGAAGATTTCTCATGAATACAGTGGTACAGAAAGTGTTTACCCTCAATTTATCTCTATGGTTGTATCATAACCACAAGCAGCATGGTGAATCCCAAAGGCCTTGGCACTGATTTCACAGCTGTTTTCTTCATACAGCAATCTACGCAAAAGATCACTCACCTTACACACACACACACACGTGCGCGTAAATCCCAGCAGAAGCCTCTTCACATGGATGGAGGAATGTTTGGATAGCAGGTAGCTTTTCACTGTCGCTCAAGATTTGTACAACTGTCTGTAGCAGATTGCTGCTGAGTGAGTGAAATATAACATGAAATGTGGGGATTTTTAGCTTTAGTCAGCAAGTCAACTTGCACCTTTTCAAATGCCTGCCATTCAATTTCTCCTACTTGTCTGCAGGCTGTGTGAGCAGATTCCAGTGCTGCCAGATCAGCGAGGAAGTGGGCTGGTTCAAGAGCTGGTGGACGCTCAGGAAAACCTGCTTTATCATTGTGGAGCACAACTGGTTTGAGTCCTTCATCATCTTTATGATCCTTCTCAGCAGTGGAGCGCTGGTGAGTGTTGAACTCTCTATTCTGGCCAGTTATTTGGCGTGTGTTTTAGATCAATCTTATATCCCAGAGTTTTAATCTTTCAGGCTTTCGAAGATGTTTACATTGAGCAGCGGCGGACCATCAAAACAGTGCTGGAGTACGCAGACAAGGTCTTCACTTACATCTTCATCCTGGAAATGCTGCTGAAGTGGGTGGCATACGGCTTCGTTAAGTACTTCACCAACGCATGGTGCTGGCTTGACTTCCTCATTGTAGATGTAAGTATATTAGACTTAATGTGGATGAATAGAAAATATGATGTTAAAACTTGATGCTCAACAGGATCTTATTATTTCTTAATTTCAGAAAAATGCTTAGAAAAAAAATCTGTACTTACTCTCTTACCTCTAATCATCTTCTTGAAATCTCTACGCCGGTGAGATTTTGATCCCTCACCCTGCTTGTCTGTGACATTATCGTCTCCCAGGTGTCCTTGGTGAGCCTCGTAGCAAACGCTCTGGGCTACTCTGAGCTCAGCGCCATCAAAACTCTGAGGACACTGCGAGCCCTCCGGCCCCTGAGGGCCCTGTCTCGGTTTGAGGGCATGAGGGTAAGAACAGGAGGGACTACAGTGGCACAGAATCATATTTCTGTAATGATTGTCAGTGGGCAAACTGAAAATATGTTTCTCTTCTATTTATGTCTCTTCTTTTCTAATATACACTCCAGTGTCATTTACTTTGTACTAAATGTGGTGGTGACTGTATTGAGTCAGACTGACTCATAAATTTCCACTAAAATGTATTTTATCAGATATAAAACTCAACCTTTAGAGACTGTGGGTCAATTTGCCCTTTCTCCAATTTGTACCCTTTGTTGACATTTCTTCAGCTTCTATTTTCTAAAACAAACCAGCATTTCAAACCCATTTACTTCAAAATGACTCTTTGGGTTCTCTCAAACCACGGACCAATAAAACTAGCTACAATTTCTTTCAAAGGTTTCAGGGAAAGCAGTTTATAAATCCACTACAAACCTTTCCAGAGTGAATTTGACAGGTTTTAAAATCATATAACCAATAAGGTTTTGAGAATTTCTAGTGAAGTTTAATTGTGATTAATCAATTATTAAAATAATTGTCAACTAACTTAGTGACCAAATAATTCTTGACAGACTCTAAAACATGACATTGACTAACGGAACAACACACAAGAGCAGTGATTAAGTCACAACTACACAAAACAGATTTACATTTTGCATTTAAGATGACAAGACATACATTTGAAATAGAAAACAACAACGAAAGGTTATTACTGAAAATAAGTTTTCAATGTGGGAAGGAATTGATGCATGGTTGGTATGAAAACCACTGTGGCTGATGACTTAAAAAAAAAAAAAGGGTACAAATGGACCAAGGGGCAAAAATGACCAAACTTAAGATGGCATTTGTTGTGTCTTAGCTGAAATAAACTCAATTTAAATAAAAAATAAACAATTGTAATTGTAGTTTAGTTTAACCTGTAAATCAGATAACAGTCTGTCTAACTCAGTAAAAATGTCAAAAATCTTGGTTTTAGACATAAAATGTATTTCCTGTTAGCTGGGCTAAGTCTTGAGTGTTAAGCTAAGCTAATATCACAACAGCTTCTGCCCACAATCATAATAACCTCCACAGTATTTTAATTTGTCGAATGCGTTTATAAAAATGTAACTTTTCAACCCATTAACCTGTTTGCCAGACTGCTTGTTGCTGGGGTTTTTTTCAGTTCGCCCACCATTTTATCACGAAACAAAGCATTCCTACCACATCATTCTGTTTCCATGTCGCAAAGCTTTCGATACGGTTTCTTAGCAATTGTTTGTCATCCACAAAAACTGTGCGCCAAAGGGACGACGACACTGTATAATTTCTGTTCTCATTCTCATGATTTGATCTCCGTTGTGGCATCTTGTT
Organism: Brachyrhaphis roseni; assembly: GCA_903066815.1. Lineage (NCBI taxonomy): Eukaryota > Metazoa > Chordata > Actinopteri > Cyprinodontiformes > Poeciliidae > Brachyrhaphis > Brachyrhaphis roseni. The sequence goes on from CAEFZY010036825.1 coordinate 36,725, forward strand.
TTCCAGACAGAATGTTTTTAGATGGCTGGTTAGGGCGCCTGCCTGTAAGACTGCATGCCTACTGCTACTTCTGCTATACATTTCCTCTCCTTGCAATTCAGCACAACTCTTCTGTACGCATGACTTTGCTCACTCTGTCTCAATGGATTACTGTTTATCGATGTCCTCGGCCGTTGGTTTCTGATGTTGCTTGTGTTGTGCCTTTAACCTGTATTTTTTTTCTTTGTTGTGTGTCTTTTTTTCATTTACAGTCAAACAAAATGTTGTGACTTCATCCCGCCTCTCTAAGGTTTTTTCTGTTTTGCTTTTTTACCTATCAAATGTTAAGATTTTTCACCTGCTCACCTTCTTCGTCACCTATAATTTTCTTTGAAAATATCTGTGTGTGGGGTTAAGTGCTTTATGTGTCTATACAAAACAAATGAGAAATAGTTTTTGATAATTTGTTAAATCTTCACATAATTTTGATGTTTGTAAGTAAAGTATATCCTCTGTGGCTCTATGAAGTCAAGCAGTAAAGTTTTAAAATCAGACCATTCATAACTGAGCCACTACAGACGACTAAATCCAGGCATGTACTTGATCACCTTCAGGTTGTGGTGAACGCTCTGCTTGGCGCCATCCCCTCCATCATGAACGTGCTCTTGGTTTGCCTCATTTTCTGGCTGATCTTCAGCATCATGGGCGTCAACCTCTTTGCGGGGAAGTACTACCACTGCGTCAACACCACCACAGACGAGCTCTTCCCCAGCAGCGTCGTCAACAACAAGACAGAGTGCCTGAATTTGGTCAACAACAGCGCCCGCTGGAAGAACGTCAAAATCAACTTTGACAACGTCGGAGCTGGTTATCTGGCTCTGCTGCAAGTGGTAAGTCCGATTTATGATTAAGAGCTGTTTTGGTTGCCTGTAAATTTATGACAAAGTGTCCTTTGGATACGTTTGTCTTCAACATCCATCTTATCTTCCATTCTCCTCTCTGAGTTTACAGAAACGTAGAAGAAAAATATTATTTTCTGTGTATCGCAATGTGGTTAGGATGTTTCTTAAATTCCACGTCTGATTGGATGAGCAGACATGCTGACGTCTCCTCTCCCAGATGTTCCACTTGTATTACTATTCAGATCCCAGACTAATAACCCTTTTAAAGATTTTGGTAGCAATCAGTTTTTGTGCACTGTAAGCTTTGTCACTTTTGTCAAATTTGAGAGAAGTTCCTGCAAAGTTTTTATTTCTACATGCCTACATGTTTGATCTCTTTTGTTGGTGCATCCAACAAGAGAGATCAAACATGATTTTACCCAGATGTCTTAGATACTTTACTTTGAATACCTACTTCCTTTTTTATATTACCTCTATGTAAACTCTAAAATTAGTTTATGAGTTCTTTCTTTAAACTCATTAGAGGTCAGAAAGTCTTAGACTTTGTTTTTATTCAGAAACCTCTTCCCTTGTAGAAAAAAAAAATGTCGGTGGAATTAATGTAACAAAAATGTTTTCTGTTTCTTTTTGATTCATTAAATCAGATAAGAATAGACTTATTGTGTTACTTATACGTATTAAATTACATGTACTTAATTTGTTGGAAAGTACCCACCATCTCTTTAAAACATGGAGTGAGACTGTTCCCTAAGAAGGTAGCAATGGTAAAACAATGAAAGTTACTTTGTCTTGTTCTCACAATGAAACCAAAAATTACTAGACTTCTCCTTTTTCTGCTCTTAGGCAACATTTAAAGGCTGGATGGACATCATGTATGCTGCTGTGGACTCTAGAAATGTAAGTGCTGCTTGTTATGGTACTCACTAAAACATTCACATTTCACACCCCTGATAATGTTTAAAAACCAAAAAATGTGTAACTTAATCCAGTACTAAAATTCTATTCTGAAAATATGAAAAGATGTACAACTCTTAATTCGAGTACATTTATTCATGACGGATAAAAGAAAAAAAAAAGTTTTTTTTGTAACCCCAATTTTGCTCTTTACCTTCCACTATTTCTAAATATCATTTCTCATTTGTTCTTCCTTTGTAGTTGGAGGAGCAGCCTAAGTACGAAGTCAACCTGTATATGTACCTCTACTTTGTCATCTTCATCATCTTTGGCTCCTTCTTCACTCTAAATCTGTTCATTGGTGTCATCATCGACAACTTCAACCAGCAGAAAAAAAAGATAAGTTGCATTTCCTAACAGTCATAGATGAGAAAGTTGATTTAAATAGAAACAGAACTGAATTTTATTCATAAATTTGAAAATTTACATATTAGTTTATTGAGAATGAGAACACGAATTAATTTGATTGGATGGATTTGACATAGATACAGTTAAAGATTTCAAATTGGTTAATATTTCAGTTCAAGGTTTAAAGGAATTGGCAAATTTACTTTGTAAAAATACAAAGATTTCTTACCAAGAATCTTACAAAATTCTTGGTAAGATTTTGTGTTTTTGCAGCGTAGTTAAAATCTGATGCCAGAAGTTTAATCATTCCTGATCTCTTCATCTCTACTCCTTACATTTCAGTGCTATAGTAAAACTGCTTTTTGTTCCCCACATCAGTTGAAGAGGCAGCAATATCTTTGAAAAGTCTGGCATTTCTGACAAGAAGCTGAAGAGCAAATTGTTGCTTACCTTACAGTGCGGGCTGCTATTAACGTCGACACGGGCGCCTTTCATTTCGCTCCGCGGTGTTGCCATTTTCGAAACGGAACAGCAGCAGGTACCGGTGCTGCGTCACTCAGGGCCAAACACAAGCAGCAGCCTCCACACAGAGCAGCCCGAGCCCCAAATTTAGCTCACAGACTCACAGCTGTGTTCAAGAAAGACACAAACTAATGATCGGCTGCTGCACAGAGAAGGACCTGCAGCAGCCTAGGATCACCGAGGATGCATGAGTCACTGAGAAACACCCCGCGTGCCCTCCAAGCATGCAGCGCCAACAACAAATGCAGTTTGGCATTATGTCTTCTCATTCAGCCAGGACCTAACGAGAAGGACTGGTGACGCCCAAGTGGTGGTGGAGGTGAAGAGAGAGACGGGTGGAGGGCTTGCTCTGTGTCTGCTGCAGGCTGGCCAGATGACTTAACAGAGTCAGGATCAGTCAGAGTGGAGCATCCAACCCCACAGACACAGCTTCACACAGATGGTTGACACCAGTCCTCCCTGCAGACATGCACTCGGTGAACTGCATTAGTGACAGCTCAGTTACTGCACTGGCTGAAATGTACGCCAAATGAATATAGTAAAAATGTATTTCCTTCTTACAGATTTTTTTTATCTTTCATGCTTATGTGTTTTAAAGGGGCAGTATTATGTGAAATCGACTCTTTTGGGCTTTTCATCGTGCTATAATGTCATTCACGCATCAAAAACGTACCTGGAGTGCTGCTCCTTTTATTCTTTAATGCATGTTTGACAAATTCGTAAATCTCCTGTGGCAACCATACAGCTGTGCAAAATGCTTGGATGAACGTAACACCACCTTCGGACACAGCTTCTCCTCGGAGCTGCAGTTTCCAAGCTTCCACTTCAGAGAGCAACCTTCCCCTGCAACTGCCCAACTCAGCTCCTTCAGACTAGCCAGCAGCAATTAGCAAACACCTGAGGGAATTGGGCATCTGCTGAGGTCATTATAGGAACTACTTCTCAGTGCTACACTGGTAAAAACATTGTTAAAAGAGGAACCATATTGTGATGTCTTCCTGAGGCAGAGCAAGAGTTTTTAAACAGACAGGCGCCCAATTTCAAGTTAAATTTCTTTAAATAATATTTGATATGTATATAGCATTTTCATAAGAAACAAAGGTAATATAGTTTCTTGAGTATGCTATAAAATGGCACTATGTGTCTGGTCAAAACATAATGCTGCCCCTTGGATCAAGAAAACAGGAGTAGATACAAAGTGGAGTCCCAAAGTCCTAGAAATTCAACATATTTTCTATTTGGATTTGGTCGGTGTGGATAGAAACAAAAATGTTATAATCATCACTTTCTGTTGATATGTGAGCCATCTTGATTTTTACACTTCTTTTGTTAACCTCATCCTAAAACACCACTATTGCCTTCATATAGTCAACACTACTAAATTATTCATGCTTCATTTCATTATTTATACAGCTCTGTTGGCGAGAAGCAGGCATAGCTGTGGATTAGAAAGCATGAGTTAGCTTGTGGTGAGCTGATTTTCTGAACTGGCTGTGTAAACATGTTCTCCTGGAAATCCCTCAATGTGCACCGATTAGCCTGCTTAGGATCTAAACATATCTTATCTAATGCTAAACCATTAATACTTGTAACATAGTTTGCTTGACACTTACTGGTTATTTATTTGAAGGAAAAATTGAAAACCACATTTTACTTTCCTTCTTCATGTCGGCCTCTCATATAAAATTCAAAGAAAACACATCAAACTTTGTGGTTGTAGCCAGAGAAAATGTGAAACATTTCAAAGTGTACAAATACTTTTGAAAGGCAAGACTAGCAGATGGGGTGGTCACTAAGCATGGTGAATGATCTTCCAGATGGTGGACTTTCTGAAAAGTCATTAGAAAATACAACACCTTTTTAATGCATTTACTTTTAGCACACTTATATGTTTGTCCCTTTTCTACTTCGTAATGGGAAGCATTACAGAGTGAGGTTATAACCAGTTTTTTTGTTTCTCATTTACTTTGGAGGTCAAGATATCTTCATGACAGAAGAACAGAAGAAATACTACAATGCCATGAAGAAGTTGGGCTCAAAGAAGCCACAAAAGCCGATTCCTCGGCCAACGGTAAGGCTATACTTTGCTCAGTTAGTATGAAAGGACTGCAAATGTTGGTGTGAAAAATTAACGCTTTTGTTTTCGTTGTCCGTCTTCTTTCAGAATGCATTTCAAGGCTTTGTGTTTGACTGTGTCACAAAGCAGGCATTCGACATTGTAATCATGATCCTCATCTGCCTTAACATGGTGACGATGATGGTTGAGACGGATGACCAAACAAAGGAAATGGACAAAATTCTTTACTGGATCAACCTGGTTTTTATTGTGCTATTCACTGGGGAGTGTGCACTCAAAATGATTTCTCTGCGACACTTTTACTTCACCGTTGGCTGGAACATATTTGACTTTGTGGTAGTGATTCTTTCAATTGTAGGTAAGAGAATATCCAGATTTATTTGACTTTTTCATAGATTTTCTTTCTTTTTAAATCACTTGGATCACTCTGATCATTTTTCCTTTTGCAGGTATGTTTTTATCTGAAGTTATCGAGAAGTACTTTGTATCCCCAACGTTGTTCCGAGTGATCCGACTCGCCCGCATAGGCCGCATCCTCCGCCTTATTAAAGGTGCCAAGGGCATCCGGACGCTCCTCTTTGCCTTGATGATGTCACTCCCTGCCTTGTTCAACATCGGCCTTCTTCTTTTCTTGGTTATGTTTATCTATGCTATCTTCGCAATGTCCAACTTTGCATACGTCAAGAGAGAGTCGGGGATCGACGACATGTTCAACTTTGAGACTTTCGGGAACAGCATGATCTGCTTGTTCCAGATCACAACATCAGCTGGGTGGGACGGCCTGTTGGCGCCCATCCTGAACAAAAGAGAGCCAGACTGTGACAGCAAGATAGAGCACCCTGGGAACGCCTACAAAGGCAACTGTGGCAACCCTTCAGTAGGCATCTTTTTCTTCGTCAGCTACATCATCATTTGCTTTCTGATTGTGGTCAACATGTATATCGCCGTCATCCTGGAGAACTTCAGCGTGGCCACCGAGGAGAGCGCCGAACCACTAAGCGAGGACGATTTTGAGATGTTCTACGAAGTGTGGGAGCGCTTTGATCCTGATGCCACTCAGTTTGTGGAGTACAACAAGCTCTCTGACTTTGCGGATGCCCTCGATCCACCGCTTCGCATTGCCAAACCCAACATGATCCAGCTCGTAGCCATGGATCTGCCAATGGTGAGTGGCGAACGCATCCACTGCCTAGACATCTTGTTCGCTTTCACCAAACGAGTTTTGGGCGAAGGTGGGGAGATGGACATGTTGCGTGGACAGATGGAGGAGCGTTTCATGGCCTCCAACCCCTCTAAAGTGTCCTACGAGCCAATTACCACTACCTTGCGCCGCAAGCAGGAGGAAATGTCGGCCATAGTTATCCAGAGAGCTTTCCGGCGCTATATGATCCAACAGGCCATGAAAAAGGCCTCCGCTCTCTACAAAGAGCAGCTAAAGGAAGGCGTCCGTGACCCAGACAAGGATGTGATGGTCATCAGCAAGTTCAACGAGAACTCCACCTCAGACAAAACAGACATGACTCCGTCTACCGCCTCCCCACCCTCCTACAACAGCGTGACGAAGTCGGACAAGGACAAATACGAAAAAGAAAACAGGGAAAAGGAAAACAAAGGGAAAGACTTGAAAGACAGAAAAAAATAGACTTCTACAAAACGGAACGAACAATGCATCAGTTTATATGGGGGAAATTTGTTTACAGCTTCTAGAGGAGGTAGATAGATGTGTGCTTGTCCATTGATTGTTTGGAGTGGAGGATCGCTGTGCCAGGGAGGCCTAGAATGGGAGCGCTGTTATAATTAATACAAAAATGTGGGTTCTTCCCAGAGAAGGAAAATGGAAGCAAGTTATCCAGCAGACACTGCCAGAGGTTGAGTGGAACATAGTGCAGCCTCTCTGCAAAACGCTTGTGATTTTCCTTTTGGTTGTTGTTACTATCTGACACTTGAGTGTACTGTTAATTTGTCTGTAGCTAGTGCTGCTGCTACTTCTATAAATCCAGTGTCTTGAATTGAAAAATTGCTGTAACACTTAACAAGTTCTCTGCATTGTTTTTGTTTCAGTTCAGGATTTTTTTTTTTTTTAAATTATGAAAAAGAATGTTTTCTACTTTATTTTTGAGAATGTCTCCACTGCTTTCACTCACGTACAATCACCAAGGGCAGAAAAAGTCGATGCTGAAAACTACAACTCGCACAGTGCAGGGTCAGTACCAAAATACTCGTGGCTCATACAGTATGTGAAACTGGAACATACCGATGAAGTGCAATGAGTGAATAACTTGTAATCACTAGTGTCCCATTGGTGACTGCTAAAATCAGTCTAATGCCATGTTCCAGTTTCAGTAGAAAAATTCCTCTCTAAAAACAGAGAAGCTGAATGTATGCAATCTGGAGGAAAAAGACACAATTAAAGAAACTTGGGAAATATTCTTGGTTGCTTTTTTGCCAAGATTTTGATGATACAATTGGCACCACTCTTGTGCCTAGGCTAGACTCCGTTTCTAGGTAAGCTATGTCCAGGAGTGTTCCCATCTGACGTCTGTCTGGCAGAATCCAACCTAAATCAGACTGTTGATCTGATCAGAGTGCCTGTTTTTAATCTAAATGTAAAAAAAGAAAAAAACTAAACAAGTCTTTATGTCAAACTATGTGTCTGTCCTTAACAGTAGGTGTTGATATTCACACACCAAAATGTTGTTTTTTTTTTCTTTCTTTTTGTGTCCTTTAGTTTTGTAATGGTTTAAACTATGGATTGTTTTGAGCCTTTCTAAACTCACCGCAATAATGGATTCCCTTCATTAGCATATCTGCTTTATGGAAACTGTCAGTTGAATCATATTTTCATACTTTGAGATTGTCAAAAGGTTCAGTGCTGAATGTTTAACACTTCTCATCATCGGTGTTGTTGTTGTAGTTGTGTAGAGAAAAGAAGAAGACCACCATCCACTTTTTTAAACAGTAAAAAGATACTTTCTAAGAACTGCTAGCTAGTTAGCAAGCTAACTAGCTTGCTAACTGGCAAGCTAGTTGCAAGTACTAGCTACCTTATCGGCAGTAAGGTACTGCTGATAAATGTTTTGTGGCGTTGTTTAGTATCCATGTTTCAGACTGTGGCTACAATCAAGAATTTTGTCAAATATAAGGCTCGACCACTTGTGGATATATTTTTAATGAGTGGCAGGTACCCTGACAAATGTTACTATTGTCATTAGCATAAGTGCATATCTTGTTGTTTATATTACCATCCAAACTAAATTTCATCAAAAACACATAGAAGAAATCATTTTGTCTTCTGACTAAGCAAAGTGTGAATGTGGTTTAAAGATAAAGGGGAGAAATAGAGAATATATCAAATACACAACATGCATGAATGACTAAATGTGTGTGAACATCTATGGATTCGTTTGGACCACATTAAATGGGTCGAGATATTATTTACTGGAGTCAAATAGCTATAATTCCCTACATTAGAGTATAAGTAGATTCTTGGTTGTTCAAGTGGATACCGAACGAACCCCTGGTGGGCACAGATTGATATTACATATTAAATGTCCTGTAGTTAACCCTCTCAGGCTCAAATTAAGTTGCAGTTGCAGGAAAAATCTGATATTTGGAGAAAATGATCATATGGGGTAGTAATATACTTTTTGAGAGAGACATTTAAACAGCATTTCAACAGCATTTAGCTGTTGCAAATCTGCAACATCTGCCTGGAGAGGGTTAAAGACCAATGGAGCAAAAAAAATTAAAGGCAAACTGACCAATAGCAGCTGAGCTGTGTTTTCCGAAGATGAACTTAGTAAAAAAGTCTTGCTTATTTCAAGCATTGACCTTGGTTAAAGCTGCTAGAATTAGCTAGGAACGTGGTCAATTCCTTGTTATGCCATTTCGGAACCATGCCATCCCTTCTTCCATTTTGTACCCTTTTAGTCATTTATTTTTCTTTCTGCTTAGATATTTTTGAATAATTAGAAATTATAATAATGATAAAGTACAAATACGACAACTAATTTATTTTAAATGTATATTAGTCTCTCAAGATTTTGTATCACTTTTCCATTGATTTTGACTCTTTGCCTACTCTTAGAAAATATAAGATAATATAAACCAAAACAATCCTGATTTCCTGAGAGTAGACTCTGTAAATGATATGTATGTAAATTATAAAAAGTTTCTTTAAATACTCGACTGTCAAAGCAGCTATTTAAAACACAATTGGTGTGAGACACCCGCTCTTTCACGACTCGTTTCGTACCTGGGAAAAAAGTTGGGTACAAAATGGCAAACTCGTGAAAACGGCCCAGCACCTGAGGCAGCTGAGATGCAACTTTCTGTTCATTAAAGAATCTGTCTTCCTAATTTCGTTTGCACATCTTATTGACAGAGATTTGGCTTTTTTTGGCACCATCTCATATGTTGGCAAGAAATACTGAAACTAGACCTCTCAGCAATAGGTGGACGCAACTCGTACCAGATACGTTGACCAGACCTTGATGGATAATAGTAGTTTTCTATGTACTTCAAAGTAGAACGCATTTAGTTGTTTTCCCTACAAAAGGTTCCACTGTGCAGGAGTGGTATTAATATCCTCATCTATCTCTTGGCAGCAAAGTTAAGCGAATTTCCCAAAAAATCTGTCTTTTAAGGCAACACTCCGACCTACTTGTTCGCCCGCTGTCGTGTTGCATTCACTGTGCTCCCATTTATCCTCCCCGCCCCCTTCTCTCTACATCCCACAGAGCTCCTGTAAACAAAATGTCTTTCAGAAACAAACTATACGAAGAAGAAGAAGAAAAAAAGATGTCTTTCTACCTGCTTTCAAGCTAGAACATGACAATATATCACAAAAGCTGTAATATCACAAAATGTTTGTATCCCATTCATGTTGTTTCAATTGAGAAGCGAGTGGTTTTTAATGTAGTGGTTCGGTTTGTAAATATTATAGCTATTTGGGCCCACAGTATGCATCACACTTACATTTGATGTAAGAGCACTTTTTATCCTCACTGCTATGTAATTCCACGTGTTCGTGTCTGCGCGAGACTCGGCGAGAATGTCACCGTCCATCTCTCATTTGAGTGAGTGTGTCTCTGACGGTCGCTTCTGTTCTGCCGATTATAAATAACATTTTTAATGTAGATATGAGTGCATTTTCACGTCTTTGTATTTGATTTCTGATTTCTTTTTTATAAGATGATTTTTTTTTTCTTTTCCTGCACTGTAACACCTGATGAAACACATGTTTGGTCCTCATGTCTGTAGATAGGAACCACGAAGCAATCCGTAGCCATCTCTCATTGCGCTTGTGGTGTTTTAGTGAACTGCATGCAGGAAGTGACTGCTCCCCGCTCACATGATGATATCATTTTCAAGCCAAAAGAATAAAGAACATATTTTTTGTAAATCCTTGTTTTATTTTTATTTTATTTTTCTCCTTCCTTTTTTAATTCCCCAGATCACGTTTGAGTTCATCGACGTCCCTGAGTGCGATGAAATGCAGTTGCTGTAGAGGTCAGTCAGGGTCATTCATGTGATTCAATCTCATGTTACACCTGTGTATCGATTTGCAAAATGTGACAAGTGACTATTTTTTATTTATTTATTTTTTTGTTATAACCAAAGATGTGGCAACAAAACACAAAATCTAGAATTCCAAAATAAAACTTATTTTGGAAAACCTATTGTGCATGCCAGACGCATTCATTTGATGGAGAGAGCGGTGACAGAAGGAGGTGAGAGGCATTTTGTCATTTTGTGGTAGGCCAACAAAATTTAGGTGTAACATTTTTTACATAAAAAAACTCAAAGGTGAGACTGCTATTAGAAGCAAAGCAGTTTTGCTTTGCTTCTAATAAAACGTCTCCATGGGCTGTGATTTTAACTTGACAAAACGTGAAAATATTTGTCGTTTGAATACTTTTGCAACGCACTATGGGTTATTATGTGACTGCGTTTTCAGCATGGAGATATTGTGGAGGATGTAGACGTCCTGGGAAGTGTGAAAGTAGGTCAATCACTCCTGCCAGAGGGGGAAACGGGTGCATACTTTTGTGAGATTCTTTAATCAAATCAGGGATTTAGTTTAAGATGGAGATGTTACCTCGATCTCCATTTCTGTTATTAGAATGATTAGATCTCTAGGTAGATAAATCATCTCAAGAAGACTCATACAGATGTTCTCCGTCTGACAAGAGGTAAAGGAGAAGCTGCTTGGTGTTAACAGGAGGGAAGGAGACGGGGACAAAAAGCTGAGACTACCCCCCCACCCTGAAGCTCCCTTCAAACGCTTCTGCTTCTTCTCCCTTCCTGTTGCCTAGCGACCCAACATCACAGTTCTGCTGCCTGTGATTGATCAGCAGCCTACCTATAATACCTTCCAAACAAAAAGGCAAACAGACGCTCCCTTCTTCCCCTTCCAAACGCACAGCACACCTTACCGGACGTGCATTATATGCGGCCAGATGGTGGCTTCGTGTTCCTAATAATGAAATCCATTGTAAGCCATGCCATTGTTGGAGGATCATAAAGCTGTTTTTGCTTTACATTATTTGCTCAAATTGTGCACACCGCCTGCTATTAGCTCTTATTATTGTGTGCTTTATACAATGAGCCATAAATAAATAAAGTGCTTTAAAAACAAGCTGGTCAAACAAGCCTCACCCATAGGATCCATATGATTGTGGTTTAGCTCAGCAGTGCACCCTAGAGGTTCCTAGGCGTAACAACATCCAATCACATGCACCATGTTTCGTTCATCACTCCAAGAATCCTGCGGTGTGTCTGTGTTTGTGTAACAGTCAGCTGAAGGTTCTTGAAAATGTAACTGAGAAACAGTGCAATGAAGAAATACACCTAAGTCAAGAAGAAGGACTTAGCTGCCCTCGTGTTTAATGATGTCAGCGACAACCAACAGGAAGTTGGTTCTTTAGGAATGAGACGCCATCTGCTGGATGAAAATGAGAAAATCATGTTGTTTGTTCATCCCATGAATAATACTCGATACCTTTAAGAGCAAACTTCCATTTTGTCAGGTATAATTAACACCAAAGCAACCAGTTAAATATTATTCCAGTAACTGTTGGCAATATGTCGATCTAAACACTCATGGGAACCGACGTGATGGTGCAGTGTTTGGTTTGTTCGAGGTGCACTCAAACGCAGCAAAGTACATTGGCTGTCCTCTTTATCTCGACGTTGCCAAGTTTTGTATCCAGCCAAAAATGAGCACTTTGCGAATTGCGCTTAATTGTAATTTAAGTACAAGTGAAGTACCCATCCAAGAATTAAGTAACAGACAAAGATATAAAGGTATAGTGCAAATTCTGGTAGTTTAAAAACTAAAATAACTTACCGCCAAACTAGCAAATTTAGCTTAGCTAATGTAGCTTTTATCTGCAAGCTAACATGGACAAATATGTAGCCTATGTGTATGTAAATATACAGTCACCAGAACCTTTATATTCACGTGAAGAGTTTGTACGTCCTATACAAAGCCAGTGAAATACTCATTGTACGTGTAAATGAATTTCAGTCTGGAATGCTCATCCACTCATGTTCACTAAGCAGCAAACTAAATTTTATCTGACAGCAGCCATTTTATTCACGTATCTTTCTCTGGCATTAGTCAAGCTTGTCCACATTTTCTTCTCGTTGGAACTCTCGTTCTCGTCCGTGATGCACTGCGCATGCGCTTGACTACTCCGGTTCAGACTTGTGGGAATGTACCAAACAAACCTCGACACCTGCTGCTACTCTTGGCGACCGAAATCCTCTCAGACGGTAATGTGTTAACAAAGTTCCTCAAGTTTTGCTTCCTATCAACTCTGATTGGCTCTTGCTCTGCCGTTGTTATCATTCTCTCTCTTTTTTAGAGATATTTTGAGTCTATAAGTCCCGCCAATGTTTCTACAGGTTATGTGCAGACAGTTTATCTAGATGGATACAGCTCTATGGACTGAAGAATGGATCTACAACCTAGGGCAGATCCATATTCCAGAAAGTATAAGAGCCTCTGAAGCTGTTATACCACATTGTCTAACCATGCTGTTACGTTTTTCTAATCCTTCATTCATGTAAAACTTGATCCGGATTATAGGTGCATGGATTCACACAGGGTGTGAATAGGACAGCTGCCAGCGACAGTCCATAACCTGGAGTGGTAAGTCTGATGTATTTTTTTCAATATCAATATATATATTTTTAATTAAATGACAACTATCTTTGAAACTAGTGTTAGGGGTCCACCGTCAACAACTTTTAGCACCATTGTTGCTGTGGCTATTACACATTTAAGAACTGATTATAAGGTGTTATAGCAGGGATGTCAAAGTCAAATACCCAGAGGGCCAAAAAACCAAATTTGCTACAAGCCGAGGGCCGGACTGGTTCAACGTTTATTAAAATATATTGAAATGATTGCACATAGTCTATTGAACCAAGACCTAACACAGTGTATATTATTTAATAATTAAATGAATAAAGCAATATTTTCTTATGGCTCCGTCAGTAACCTAAAGGGAAAACATTTTCAACAGGCAAACAGCAAAAAATTAGATAGTTTTGAAAAACAAAATATGTTTCTTAATAAATATATAAATTAAAGTGCATGCATTATAAACTGAAAATGCATTATTGTGCTGCTCTATGATGTCCATATTCTTGCCTGTGTGTGTTTCTGAGAAGTTTGATAGTGCCTTCTTAGATTATATTCTTTCATTGTAGCCAAACTTTCTCCACACAGAAGACACACAGGTTTGCCTTTTACCTCCGTGAACATGTACTCTGTCTCCAGTGATGGCATAGTCACTTTGCAAAAGTAACTTTAATCAGATTCCTGATTACTCCTTGAAAAAGTAGCTTATTTAGATTACTGATTACTTGATTTGGAAAATAACTAAGTTACATTAAACGTAATTGTTTTAGTTACTTTCAGCAATTGCTGACAACAACACTGCCGCCTGTGAAAATTACATTGAGCTTGGCTAATACTTAATTGCAAGTTATTTTATAATTATTATATCAACAATGTGTCTCCACTTATATGGTTGAACTGGAGGGGAGATTGTTTAATAGTTACAACAGCACAAAAAACTTTAGTAATTTGTGCATGTTGTCTGGAAAACTCTAAATAGGATTTTAGACCCTCCCCCCTACCCCAGCCTCCAGGTTCTGTGTTACGGCCCTGTATTTGGTATCACAGCGCAGCGCACAGAGCTCCCCTTGTGGCTCCATAACTCAGATGTCCCACTGCACACATTTGTGACACTTATCTTAATATTAATGATTATAATGACTTTTGGTTGCACAACTTTACGGACTTGTTCATTCATGGCTGCTTTCATGTTATTGCGCTGTTCATATTAGTCTTGATGTTTGCTGTTTTCTGGAGCGCAAAGTGAAGCTCGACGTCAGACTGGCACGTTGGAGGGGTGTTCTCCACGGATGAATCTCTGTTTACATTGTTCAGGGCAGATCGCAGACAGCGTGTGTGGCGTCGTGTGGGTGAGCGCTTTGCTGATGCCAATGTTGTGGATTGAGTGTCCCATGGTGGTGGTGGGGTTATGGTATGGGCAGGCATCTGTTATGGACAAAAAACACAGGTGCATTTTATTGATGGCATTTTGACAGCACAGAGATACCGTGAAGAGATCCTGAGGCCCATTGTTGTGCCATACATCCAGTTCCCACTAATATCCAGCAACTTCGCACAGCCATTGAAGAGGAGTGGACCAACATTCCACAGGACACAATCTGATAAACTCTATGCGAAGAAGATGTGTTGCACTGCATGAGGCAAATGGTGGTCACACCAGCTACTGACTGGTTCTGAGTCCCCAGACCCCCAATAAAGCAAAAGAAAAAAAAAGAAGCACATTTCAGAGTGGCTTTTTATTGTGGGCAGTATAAGGTGCACTAATCATGATGTCAGATCAGCATCTTGATGTGGCACACTTGTGAGGTGGTATGGATTATCTCAGCAAAGCAGAAGTGCTCTCTATCAAACATTTAGACAGATTTGTGGACAACATTTGAAAGAAATGGTAATATTGTTTATCTGGAATGAATTTTGAGTCCATCTCATGAAAAATGGGAACAAAAACAAAAGTGTTGCGTTTATATTTTTGTTGAGTGTAAAAACACACAGGTTTCATACAAATGGGACCAAAAAGGGGTTGATGGTGGATGCCATCCGATGATGCCACTTCCATGCCACCGAGCCACACAGAAACACAGGAAAACAACTTGCTTAGCTACGTGAAATGGAACTACAAAATGAAGAGATGGATCATGGGTAATGTAGTCCTTAACCTCTGGACAGATTCTTAACAGTTTTCATTCAAACTGTTAAAGGTTTGAATGAAACTTTTACTCATTCATGTGAGTAGAACACAGGGCCGTGCAGAGACCACTAAAGGGGCAGGGGCTCAAAAAAAAAAGGGCTCATCTAATCGCATTTTAGGACAGAATATTAACAAAGTCACACAGCTTTCAGAGTTTAATGAACAATGATAAATTACAAAATTGTGA
>CAEFZY010036832.1:0-20210 GCA_903066815.1 Brachyrhaphis roseni
AGCAGAAAAGGTAAGAGTGAGACAGGTGGAATATATGTGTAGAGGAAGACGCAAGTTCAATGTAACGTAACACATCTCCTTGCTCAGGAGGAAGATGAAGACGGCTCTCAGTGACTTTTACCGGTATGTTTTTTTTAGCCAGCCCTGTTAGTGCTGTGTTACTACCGTATTGCTGCTGTGTTACTGCCGCGTCACAGGCACTGTTTGGAAAGAAAAGCTAAGGTATATTACTAAAACTACCGCCTGTATGTAGGCACATGCGGCTTATAGACAGGTGCGGCTTATGTGTGCACAAATTTTTAAAAAAGAAGAAGAATGTGCTGGGTGCGGCTTATAATCCGGTGCGTTCTATGGTCCGGAAAATATGGTAAAATCAAAATTTAATTTAACACAGCAGTGTTTGGCATCACTTTTATGATTACCGTATTTTCCAGACTATAAGTCGCACCAGCCATAAAATGCATAATAAAGGAAATGTAAGGAAAGAACATACATAAGTCGCATTTTTGAGGAAAATTTATTTGATAAAATCCAACACCAAGAACAGACATGTCATCTTGAAAGACAATTTAAAATAAAAATATAATAGAGGCAACAACAGGCTGAATAACTGTACGGTATGCTAACATTACATGACACATAAACAACGAACTGAGAACGTGCCTGGTATGTTAACATATTAAAAGTTATTCAGGTAACTATAGAATAAATAACATGCTAACAAGTTTACCGAACCATCCATGTCACTCCAAATCACTAAACGCAATGAAATATTCATCCTCAGTGTCGCTTGTAAGCAGCTCGGCTAACTTCTTCTACCTCTCCGAAAGTAGAATAACACAGGCCTAGAGCGCCCTCTAGTGGTTTAGTGTGAAAATAACGTGATATGATATAATAGTGTTAATAATTTCACACATAAGTCACTCCAGAGTATAAGTCGCACCCCCGGCCAAACTATGAAAAAAACCGCGACTTATAGTCCAGAAAATACGGTAGTTCAATAATTGTCTTGAAGTTTTTTTTACACTGAAGGCTGGTATTGTCTGAAAAAGGCTTCCAAGCTATTGCATAATTTTTGTTGTGAAACCTGTGTTGCAAAACAGACTATTTTTTTTATTTTATTTTTTAAAAAAAGCTAAATAGCTGACAAATTATGTTTCACATCATTTGAAAACAAAATCTTTTAACCATGACAAAAAAACATGAATTCATATATGGAATAGTGATACTAAGAAAACATATTTATAGAAACTAATTTGTGCAACAAATAAAATGAAGTGAAATTTGAACAATTAATTGTTTTTGGAAAGTCTTCTCTGCAGGGATTCAACTCATTTTCACTTTAATCCAAACAGTTTATTGTGTTAAAGTTTTGCTTTGTTCAGGGCCACATTCACTCTACCAAGGTCTGTTCTGATCACTGTGATTTTTATTATGCAACAACAAATTAATTGACCTTTTTAAGTCTAAACATATATGAAAAAATCGCAACAGACAACAGCATCAAAGCGTGTGGGCGTGGCCAAATTTCAAAATCTGACTATTCGCCGTGAAACATCCACATGCAATAACTTCCTGAGGTCACAACTGTGTCACACTGTGTCTCATTGCAGACCAGCCCTCATCACATTTACATGGTCAATTAGTGACATCACCTTAGCTCCGCCTACTTTGAATGGAAGTCTCCAGTTTTTTCTGCTGGATGTCTTAGTTTTACTTTTTGATTCGCATCAGAAGTGACAAAAAACAACATGATGATGAATCCTCTCAATACTGGATGTTTTCTGAACCATGTGGGTGTGGCAGAGTGGTGAATTTCAATCCCTTGCCGTTTGCATACGGTTGCATACATGCATCATCCAATTTGCACCAAACTGGATATGTATGACCTTTGTTGACCTCTAAAAAGCCCAATAGGATTTTACTGAAATTCAACTCCAGGGCGCCCCCTACATTATTCCCTTATATATCATCTGATTTTCAGCAGTTAATTTGTGCATCATCAGGGAGAACTGCAGCACACATTAGTGTCCTACATTAATGACATCAGTAAAGCCCCGCCCACTCAGGGAAAAAACTGAAGATTATTGGTTGACTGCTCCTGCTTCGCCTATCTATGACATAAGATTGAAACTGTATCCAGTAACTCTTCATAACACATGACATGTATCAAACCCTACAGGAAGTCCTCTCTAACCTTCGCCACAAAACAGGAAGTGACAATAACTTCGGTCTGGAAGGTCAGATTTCACCCAAAGTTTTTAATAATTACAGCTGAACTCGTACTGAGCTATTTGGAATATTCACCAAATGCGTTGGCAAGTGGAAAGGTGTGGGAAAGGCGCAAGAGCATTGATGACTGTAACGAGGTGCCGGAGTTGATGCTCTTGCGGTCAACATGAGGCCGACTGGCTCTGAGCTGCGAAGGCCGTAACAGGCGGCTTGCAGCTTTAATTGTGATTATTACTCATAAAAACTGTGATTTGTGTTCTTTTAGTTGGCGTTGCTGTTGTTACTGGTTGTGGCCTCAGCCAGTCCTCGGGTCCAGCCACCAGATGAAAATGGTAGGAGGGGAAATGGAACGTTGAATTCTTTGAACCCTTAAAATAAAAGTTTGATTCCTATGTTTAAAAAACACACATTTCTGTGATGATGTTGTGTGAGTCAAGAAAGGGAGATGTTTGCATCACAGAGCTGAGCTTTAAGCTTGAAAGAATTAATAACGATCAAATATTTGTTGCAAAAATTAAAAGGTCGAACATCTTTAGAGCCAGC
Organism: Brachyrhaphis roseni; assembly: GCA_903066815.1. Taxonomy (NCBI): domain Eukaryota; kingdom Metazoa; phylum Chordata; class Actinopteri; order Cyprinodontiformes; family Poeciliidae; genus Brachyrhaphis; species Brachyrhaphis roseni. The sequence goes on from CAEFZY010036832.1 coordinate 2,776, forward strand.
AGGAAAAAATATTACTACTTTTTTTCTTTTACAGTCTCATCCCTGAACCTCGTTCCAGAAGATGATGTTGCTAAAATCAGAGGTAACGTGTCTGTCTCAATAATCCGACATGTTCTGACTTCTGCGCCGTTCAGACAGAAAAGCCCAGTGAACTCGACGCTCCCAGAAATTGGTGATAGAGGCGCACTGCGATGGGAAAAATGGAATGGTTCCCTTCCTAACGGATCCGTTTCCATTCATAACAGCTATGCTGATCGCATCGACTACATCTGCAAAGTTGGATGCAATTCTGGCTTTTACAACCCCAGCAAAGGCCCTTGCTGCCACTACCCCAATGAGAAAGTAGAGCATTGTTCCTCTTCTTTTCAAATCCTTGTGAATGAAGATAATTTTGAGATCTTGGTGTGGAAGGAAGGTTCTTATGGTTCTGTTCCACAGAATGCAATCAGAACCTGCCCCAGTGAGGAAATGTATGTAGGGAAGAACGATTACGGATTGGGGAAGGTTGATGCAAAGGATCAATGCTTTTATCTTCCCTGGGAGGGAAGTGAGTATTGGTACCAGAAGAGCTATGAGGTTCTGACCCGCATGATGGCTGAAGATCTAATCTCTGATGTCAGTTATGTCATAAAAGAAGCTACAATTATCAAAGGGCTTCCCACAACTATTCAAAGCTTTACCACTGCCAACTATGCCCTCAGTCCTGTGACAAACACAGTTTCTCTGACTAAGACAATCACAGATGAGAGACGGTGGGACATCAGCTCCTCCATCACAGTCGGTGTAAAAACGACCATCAGTACAGGACTTCCCGGCATTGTGAGTGGAAATATTGAAATCAATGCAGAGATAACTCTTACATTCTCAGGTGGAAATACCTGGACAGAGGAAGTCTCCTACGTTATGTCTTTATTTATTACCGTACCACCAAACCACAGCTGCACAGTAAAGATGGTTGGTTATCAATACAAAATGGACATTCCCTTCACCGCCCGCCTCAGGCGAACCTATGAAGACGGAGAGACCAGGTCAGTCATCATCTCTGGAACGTATCATGGAGTCCAAGTTGGAGATATTAGGGCTGAAGTGGAAAGATGCAAACCTTTGTCCAACTCCAAAAGAGTTCTAGTGTCTTATAACCCCTAAAGCATAACTGGCAAGGCTTTACCAGGCATTGATTCAGAGCTTCAGCTTCATTTATGCTTTTTAATTCATAATTGTTACAGATGGAATTAGTAGGGGTGTAACAGTGTATTTAGTCATACAGTATATTTCTGGTACATTTTTTATTTATCAGATGTGCCTCTGTTTATGACAATGCTGCATATATAAATTTTAAAAAGGTAGCAGCAAAGTACTAGTTATATACTGAACTTAAATACTCACCTAAACTGTTAAATTATCAACATAACACACTAAAGCACACATAATATATAAGAGAAAAAGAAATCATGTTTTGCTACTAATGGTCAACACAACCACAACTAGACACCAAGATCCAAGGCTATCACATTTCACAGGCCAGTCAGAAGATTGAATTGAAAAAATAACGAGGGACAGGAAAGTAGGTCAGTTATGCTAGCTTGACTTTGAGAATCTTAACATGTAGATGTGCTGCAGAATCCAGTTCAGTAAATGGTAATGCCATGGTAACGGGTCTGTGTGCTGTTGTTCTCCGGTTTTCTGCATTGTTTTTCCTTTTGCTGTGGCGCTCTTCACTAAATTAATAATACCTGCATCTCCAGGCTTCCTTTTGTTAACTGAATTATTTCACAGTAAAGGAAGAGTCTTTTTGAACCCCTCAAAACATCTCCAAACATGTAAAATCAGATTTGGGAAAAGTTATCTGGAAAGCTTCCTCAACAACAATTTCAACCATTTCCCAGGTTTTATTATTGTTTAATGCTTATATTAAATGTTGGAGTGAAACTTTTTTATTTACTAACATTACTGACAAGGAACCTTAACATCTGTTGGCCACTACAGAGTAAATATTCTTTTTCATTTATTTTATTTAAATGTATTAAAAACATATCGAACCGTGATGTTAAAACTGAGATACTCACTGAACCATGATTTGCTATTTTATTACCACATTCAAGTTAATAGATATTGAAATTATTATGAGCAGGGAAAAGACTAAATTTCTAAAGATATCATCTAAAAATCTATAATTGTGATTACTCAAAGGAGTGGCTTTTTATGAAAATTCAGACAAAAGTATTTTTGTTAACAATCATCTAATTCAAAGATGACTGAATCCAGAAAAACAGTTTTATCAGTGCACCCTGTGAGCTACGCTATGCAATTTCTTTGGTATTAATAAAGCTTATAATCACTGAAAATAAAATTGTTTTTGTGCCAAGCCAACATGAACTCCTCTCTTTATTTGTTGTGTAAAATGACAAAAGTTTCAAAATGAGGCCTGTTTCATGTCAGTACAAGAACAGAACTTGATTGGCCAAAACATTCTGCAAATTCCCTGAGATGATATCCTGATCGGTGTAACTCCGTCACTGACATGTTTTAATCAGTTTTCAAAATAATTCCTCAATCAGGCCTATAATTGAAAGAGTATATCTATAAAAAGCATTGCAGTAAGTTAAGCTATGTCTTGCAGTTTTATAAAGATGAATATTTATTTCATGTGACAGGCCAAGTGTTACAAACATTGCATCCACAGGTTGTACTTTTAATTTTTGTCTTAAGAGTCAAAAATTTAGAAATGCAAAGTCTGAAACAAAGGACATAAAAATGTTTTACGATACAGAATACTTTACCTTATTCTGTTTTAATAAGGTAAAGTATTTTTTAAAATGCTTGGTTTCAGATAAACTTTAATAGTTAAAATGAATGCGAACTGACTTCACACCTCATGTTTTCTTTCACGCTTGCTGCCCAGAAGCCTCATGATGTCCATGCGGTTTGTGATAATCTATGAGCTGTTGCTCAGACCCAGTGAAGCAGAGCTTCATGATACGGATCATCAACACGTTTAGAGAAAAATAGGGAAGCTTCAGAGAACATCACAACTTAGTGGTACGGATGTGGTGGTATGAGGGGTGATTTGCTGCATGAGGCGCCTGGTGCATCTAATAAATTAGCATCAGAAGGAAAGACGTTTATGTGGAAATGTTGGAGCAACACCTGAAGAGAGAAGGTTGAAAAATGGCAGAGATGGATAATGATTCGAAAGATACCACTAAATTAGATAAAGTCTACGTTAAGGGCAAAAAAGGGAATGTTTAAAATGCTAAAATGATGTGTGTGAACCTACAAACCAAGAGCAAACTGTTGTAAGACACATATGGAAGAAAACCCAACATGTTCGACCAAATTCACAGTTTAAAGGCAAATCTACTGAATCCAACAGGAAATGTAAATCTGAGGAATATTTAGAAAACCCTCTAAATGACCTAAACTGGACAAGTTTAGTCTGATTTAATGTTATATAGTGAGATAAAAGAGATGAGTTCATGCAATTATCTGCTTCAATAGTCAAATAAAATGCAGAATAATTACTATAATGACTTGGAGGGAACTGGTAATCCCCAACAACCAATCCTGTGTGTCTGCAGAAGTTGTGTCTTTATTTGGTGGTGTGTGAGTTGAATTAAGCTCTGATAGGCTCTTTAGAAAAATCCTCCTTCAGATAATCAGATATTAAAGAAGCAGCAGGCTGAGATGAAACCATTTCTACATCTAAAACACCGACTGCAAAAATCAGGACCTGAGAACTCGTCAGCTGATCAGTCATCTACATCAGGTAAGATGTTCACCTTCTTAACTCTCAAATAACACATTAGTCCATCATTTCGATTTTAAACTGGATCTGGTGTTAGATAAAACAAATATCCATCTAGGTTTGGTCAATAACTGGTTGATAAATTTGGTAAAATTTTAGGATGGAAACTGAAACTGATTTGTGTTTGTTATTTACAGTTACCACTACTGTCGTCCCTCCGCTGTGAAGAAGAACTCAGCGAACAGAAATGGTAAAATAAACTAACAGCCAGGGGTCCTTCTAACCAGAAAATTAAAATAATGATTAAATTAAATTAAATAATAACCGGGCGCTGTACCGGTTTGTCGTGGTGAATAGAGAGCCGAGTCAAAAATGGTCTTGAGCCGGAAAAGTGTAGAGTGCCTTCTCCGAGTCGAGGGGGATGTCCTGCCCCAAGTGGAGGAGTTCAAGTATCTTGGGATCCAAGATAAGCTAATTCTTTTGATAATAAATAGTCTCTGGAAAAATATAATTCATAACTGGAGTACTGACACCGGGGCGGAATGGCCGTCAGGTGATGTTTCCAGCCAGATTAACTGAGAAAAGGATAATTTGGATAACTTTTTATCTAAACACGTTTGAGTCGAATGTGCGTTGTACATCCAAACGGTTAAATGCTGTTAGTTTTTAACCACTAAGTGAGAATTTACATCTGCGGTTTATGGTAATGTGCAAAACCTGGTCATATCTAAAAACATTTAAATAATACATAAATCACAATCTTTGTTGTCTGTCATTTTGACTGACGGCATCAATAATATCTGGTGATAAATTTTCTCATATATTTTAGATTAAAATAAAATGTAATAATAATGACATTTAATTTGCACTTATTTTATTAATACTCAAACAGCTGAACAGAGAATCCACATCGTGCATCACAGATCAACCAGATGAATAAATTTAACTTTTTCTCCTCAGTGATAAAATCCAGACTGTTGCTCCATAACTACATATGAAACTATTGCATTTAATATCCTGAAATACACTGTGTGTGTGTGTGTGTGTGTCCTATATGGGAAGAGAGAAATTCATGCATTTTTGAAGAACTAATCTTTGAAGTGTCTGTAAGTTCCTTATATTAATGCAGTATATTAACTTTAAGGGAAGTACAAGAATAACCCCACCCTGTTTATATTCTTGTCCAAACAGTTCATTGAGTTAAGATGCTGTTTTCTTCAGGGTCACATTTGATCCTGTTTATAACTGATAATAACTTCGATTTCTGCTCCTTTCAGCTGCCGTTGCTGTTGCTGCTGATTCTGTCCTCAGCCAGTCCTCCGGACCCGGACAGGAACCGGCCGCCGGATGAAAAGGGTAAGCTGGTTGAGCCCTCCTGATAATTAATGTTTGATTATTGGAGTGGTGATGTTGGAGTTAGCATGTCACTTCTGGCAAAGGAACAACAAAGAAAGCTTTCAGTTTGAACTTTGTTATACATAGAATCAAATAACAAGGAAATGTGGCAAAAATTAAAGGTTTAAACATCTCAACAAAGTAAAAAAATAAATAAATACTCTTTTTCTTCACAGTCTCCTCTGTGAATCCAAATCCTGCAGATGATGTTGCTAAAATCAAAGCTAAGTTGTACGTCTCAACAGTCCGACGTGTTTTGCCTCCGGCTCCCTTCAGACAGAAAAGCCCAGTGAACTCGACCCTCCCAGAGTTCAGTAGTACAAGTAAACTGCGATGGGTGAGATGGAATGGTTTCCCTCCTAATGGAGCCGTTTCCATTCATAACAGCTACGCTGATCGAATCGACTACATCTGTAAAGTCGGATGTCATTCTGGTTTTTACAACCCCAGCATGGGTTCTTACTGCCACTACCCCAATAAGAAAGAAGAGCATCGTTCCTCCTCTTTTCAAATCCTTGTGAATGAAGATAATTTTGAGATCCTGGAGTGGAAGGAAGATTCTTATGGTTCTGTTCCACAGAATTCAATCAGAACCTGCTCCAGTGAAGAAATGTATGTAGGGAAGAACAAGTACGGATTGGGGAAGGTTGATCCAAAAGATAAATGTTTTTATCTTCCCTGGGAGGGAAGTGAGCATTGGTACAGGCACTATGAGGTTCTGACCCACATGAAGGCTGAAGAAGATCTCATCTCTGATGTCAATTATCACATCAAAACTGCTAAAATTTTCAAAGAACCTCCAAAAACCTTGAGAAGCTCTACTGTTAAAAACCTTTCCCGCATGAATGTGACGAAGACGGTGTCACTGGTGCAGACCACCACCGATCAGAGACGATGGGACTCCAGCAATTCCTTCACAGTCGGTATAAGAACGACCATCAAAACAGGAATTCCCTTTGTGGCAGAAGGAAATATAGAAATCAATGCACAGATGACTCATAGTTTCTCACGTGGAAATTCCTGGACAGAGCAGGTCTCCCACACCGTCTCTTTACAGCTGACCGTACCACCAAACCACAGCTGCACAGTAAAGATGGTTGGTGTTCAGTACAAAATGGACATTCCCTTCACCGCCTGCCTCAAGCGAACCTTTGAAGACAGAGAGACCAGATCAGTCGTCATCTCTGGAACGTATCATGGAGTCCAAGTTGGAGATATTCAGGCTGAAGTGGAAAGATGCAAACCTTTGTCCAACTCCAAACGCTTTATCCTACAACAAAATGATGTAGGGTATTTGGAAAGTGAAAACCTCCTGAAGTAAAGTTAGCATGACTTTACCAGGTATTTCATGTAGAGCTTCAGCTTCATTTATGCTTTTTTATTCAAACTCTTTGAAACTGTAACCATGCGATTACTCAAAGGAGTGACTTTTTATGTAATTCTGATAAAAACCCAAAACATTTTTATTAACTATCATCTCATTTAAAGTTGATCTAGAAACAGACTAGCTTTAAAGTGTATGAATTTACCCTGTGAGCTATTCTACGCAACTTCTTTGGCATTAATAAAGCTTGTAAGCAATGAAAATGAATTTGGTGTTTTAATTATTGATCATCAACTGACATGACGCTGGCTCCGCCCCCATGCGGAAGTACAGCTGTCCTCCGACATCCACACTGTTATTAAGGCAGACTAACGGACCTTAATGCATTATCATTTTTTGAGTCATTTTTGCCTTATAAACCAACACTGAGGCAAAAACGGCGGGCAAGAAAATTCTGTAACTAGTCCTACTTCAGGTCTGTAAGGTTATTATTATTTGTTGACTCAGTTTTCCCATAGGAAGAAAACAAAAAAACAAAAAATGTTTTCCTGAGACATTTAGATAAGGCCTACAGTGTGTTTGTTGATGGATCCAAATACAGCAGGCTGAGATGTCAAGTAGAGTTGAGGGTTTAATGAAAGAAAGATGATTAAAAAAAAACTTATAAAAATCTCAGAGAACCAAGGGAGCCAGAGAAGAACAAAACCATAAATCCAAGGAGAGGAGCGGCAGGGAATCAACGGGGAGAGAGCGGGAGGAACCGGCGAGGAGCGAGAGGAGGAAAGGTGTACAAGTACTGGGAGGCTGAACGCTGGAAGGAGTTAGCTGATTGGCTAACTGATTAATCCTTCCAGGGTTGGAAGGGACAGAGAGGGAGGTACGGGGGGCGAGGAAATGAATCTAACAGTAAAGCGACACTAAAACAATTCAATTAGAGTAACTAAGAATATCTAGACATGAGAAATAAACTAGAAACATGAAGAACTGAACCAAAGAAATACAGAAACAAAACTGATTTAATCAAAAATTAAAAAAACAAAATAATTAATCAAACTAGAATCAAACTCCAAAACAACCAGAGACCCTTTAACAGAGTTTATATTGAGCCTAAAATATCCACCACGACCTGGCAATAAAACTAATCTCTAATAAAACATTTTATAAGGAGGCCTCAGGTTTTTAGGTTGATGCAGACTTTTCCCAAATAGGTGTAAAAATTAACTTTGTTCCAGCTGTATTGGTAAAAATCGGAATTACTTTTCTTTTTATGCTTTCTTGGATTCTGTTTGCTTTACTAAATATTTGCAGCCGTTTTCAAGTCTGTCTCTTTTTGGCCTGCTGATGATGATATTGAGTATGAAATAATTCTCTCACAACCTCATTCTGTCTGATCCATTTTTAAAACTTTTAAATTATTCACAGCACATTTTTGATAAACAGATTTCCATCAGACAATGCTGTCAAAGCGACCTGAGTGAAGCTGGCCCCCCCACCTTCTTCAAATCAGACAAAATTGGTGTCAAACGTTTGTGCAGCAAAAATTTTCGTGTGTGCTGCTATCATTTTAAAGATATAAAGAAATGTTTTTAGAGGTCATCAAAGGTCAACCAACCCCCCCCCCCACACCTTCTTCAAATCAGACAAAATGGTTGTCAATTAACTCGACTATGTTTGTGCAGCAAAAATTTTCGTTTGTGCTGCTTTGGCTTTGAATATATTAATGAAAGGTTAAAAGTCAAAAGGTCAATCAGCCCCCCTACTTAAAATGATAGCGGCACAAACTAAAATCTTTGCTGCACAAACCAGCGCAAACGTAGTCGAGTTAATTGACACCCATTTCGTCTGATTTGAAGAAGGTGGGGGCTGGTTGACCTTTGATGACCTCTAAAAACATTTCTTTATATCTTTAAAATGATAGCAGCACAAACGAAAATTTTTGCTGCACAAACCAGCACAAACGTTTGACACCAATTTTGTCTGATTTGAAGAAGGTGTGGGGGGGAGGGGGATAGGGGGGCAACTTCACTCAGGTGTTAAAACATTGTCTGATCATTTCCCCAGTTTCCCAGCAGGGGGCAGCAACAAGATTTCGACTCAAACTGCTTGTTTAGTGTTACAACTTCAGAGTGTGAAGAACTGGATAACACAACTCCCCAGTATTTATGCTTTTAAAAATTTAATTACTTTTTTCTTGTGTTTATGATTTAATAATCATAAACACAAGAAATAAATTGTTGGAATATATCACTATGTCTGATGATTCTATATAATGTGAGTTTTACTTACTGAGATATTACACTTCTATGCAGTATGTTAATTTATGAAATGTATTAGTATACTATGTTTTAAAAATTAAAACATTAAATTAAAGTTAGATTCCCAAATTAAGTTAAATTCCCAGGATAAAATGATAATTATTCCTGCAGACCTGAATGTGTCATATAAGTTGTCTTGCTGTTTTCTCCAGTATCTTTCTGGTGGATTTTGTCATCTTCAAAGTATGTAAGCATGTCCAACTACTCTATGTAGAAAGGAAGCTGTTGATACGACATTAAGCCTGCAGGAGGCAGTGCCTGAGTTGGTGAAATGTAGCCATTTTCTCTGAATTTGTTATGTTTGGTCACGTTAGCACTGGATTTGATGTAGATGTGCAGATTAAACATCCATATAGCACATGGTACAATCAGAAAGCAACAGACTTTGTTTAAGTTTATCTCAATTTATTAAGGAGACCGACACTAATGGGGATAAAGGAACATTTATATCTTTTTATGTTACATTTAATTGGGATGTATCTGCTAGCAGAAGGCAGCAGCCTGTGATGGTGATGAAGACGGTGATTTGGGTCAACATGGATCGCTTTAGCCTTCCTCATTCCTCTGGTTCTGCAGAGCTGGAGGAGATCTACCAGACTTCCTCTCATTTTACTACACATTCTTACAATCTCTGTTTATTTTTCAGGGTAAGCAACTCAAACCAATAAATGAAAGAAAATGTTAAAACTGACTCAATAAAACAAGAGTAAAACATTTTCATAATGTCACACTGGAACTCCTTAATGCAAGCTGTTGTACAACCTCAACAGCCTGACCATGATAAAACCTGGTCAGGCGGAGACTTCTTCCTAAAATCAATTAACATCTTTGGTTTTAGAGACATTAGTGTCCAGAAATGAGCGTTCACACCAGTCAAGAAAACGCGTCACCACAGAGCCAAGACCTGGTCATCAACCAGACACAATTACAGAGTCATCAGCAAACTTTATAATGTGTCTACTTTTAGTTTGACTCATTAGGAGATAAAGTGAATAAACGTGGTGAAACGACGGTTTGTACAGAATCGAATAAGGTAGATATTGATCTTGAGGTTTTTTTTAGTCTTGCAGCAAGTGAGCTGAACAAGTACAAAACAACCACAATTTTAAACAGTATTTGCCTTTAATGTGCTTGATGAGATTTCTGTGTAGTTTTACATTGTTTTTACTACATTCAGGTAACAGGAGCCGATCCAGAGACAGAACCTCACACTCTGCCAATCCTATGGGACGTTTTACTGATTAATCACATATTTTATGCAGTTTTTTAAATAATCCCCTGAAAGTAAAAGCCAGTTTATCTATGGGAAGCATTACAGTAACTTAATCAATGTTCTGCAGATACAGACACAATGTTAATATTTCTAATTTATTTTATGTGGTAGGACTAGCCACAGGATTTACTTCCTCAGTTAAGTTTTATTAAATAAGAATTTAGAAATGCAAACTTTGAATAAGATGGACGTTTATAACAACAAACTGTTTTATTATTCTGTTTTCATTTCACTTTAAATATTAAAAGGTTGTTTGTTTCAGATAAACTTCAGTATTTTAAACTATGGTTGACTCAGCAACTCATGTCTTTCACACTTTCTGGTCAACAACTTCATAATGTTCATGCAGTTTGCGATAATATATGATTTACTAAAACAATAAGAAATAACGCATAAAGAAGAGTTTAATGATACTGATCATCATAACGTTTGGTCAAGAAATGGGAATTTTCTGGTTCTGATGACATCACTACTTTGTGGTAAGGATGTGGTAAAGTCTCTTCAAGTTTCTGTGTCATTTGCTCTACAAAGATCAAATGGTGTGTGTGAGTCTAAGAACTTTTTTCTATTTCAAGTTAATAGAATAAAGTTATTGTTCCTAATTTTTATATTTTTACAACAGATAAATAAACATTGCTACAAAAGTAGCCACAAAATCATAATGCCAACAATATAATTTCCCAATTTCCAAAATGTTCTTTATACCTCAAATTACAAATAAGGTATTGAGGATGCTTAATAATCTTTAAGAAAAAACATCCAACAGAATCAAAACCAATGCAACACTGAGTTCCTTTAAATCAAAGCTAACATTTTGTTTACTTAGAGATACCTTTGAATAACTAAAACATAGACTTATTCTCGTCTAGATTACAACTTTTTACTACTTCTTGATCTTTCCATTGTAATATAATTTTTCTTTCATGTTTGTTAATTGTGTTAAAGTGCTGAAATGCCCTACACAAACAAACTTGTAGGAATTATGTTTGTAGGTACAGATCTGACTGACATAATTCTGCTTGCACAGGTTCTCCTCGTGGTTGTTTTTCTTCAAGGTTCTTTTCTGGAACTTGGAAGATGCAGAAGTCCTTAACATGTGCTGCATGTTTGAAATGTTCCCAATATCAACACCATAAGAACTGGATGCCCAGATCATGGCAATCAAAGTTTGTTGTCTGTATTTCACATAATCTACTACTGCTGTTGGTGACTGGGGGTTAAATCATTTGAACCACCTTCAGGCTGTAGCATCTAACAGCTTTAGTAGTGATTAACTGACTCAAAACAATTCCAAAGATATGAAACATAAATTAGTCAGTCTACTCAAGTCACTAATATGTCAAGTTTCCATCATTGTTTCTACAAACCACAGAGCACAAAAGTAGAACAATGACTCATAACGATCTAGAGGTTTTAACACCACAGCAATATGTGTGAGCTGAACAAGTACAAAACAACCACAATTATAAATGGTATTAAAATGCATCATTAGATGCATTTTAATACATCAAATGTATTAAAATGTATTGCATTTTTTTTCTTTTAGGTAACAGAACCTCACACTCTGCCAAAGATTTGCTGATTGGTACGCTTTAAAGTTTCATCTATTACACTTTTTAAGCAGTTTTCAAAATAATCCTTCAATGTCTGTAAAGCAGTAATTTAATCTGTGTTCTAAACGTAACATAAAGGTTGTTAATATTTTTCTCATTTATTTTATGAGGTAGGTCTAGTCACAGGATTAAGTTTTATGAAATAAGAATTTAGAAATGCAAAATTTGATTAAAAGACATTTATTACAACAAACTGTTTTATTATTCAGTTTTGATAACTTCAAATATTAAAAAGTTGTTTGTTTCACATAAACTTTAGTATTTTAAACCATGGCCGACTCAGCAACTCTTCTTTTTTTTCCCACACTTTCTGCTCAGCAACTTCATGATGTTCATGCAGTTTGTGGTACTATATGATCTGCTAAAACAAAAACATAAGAAATAACACATAAAGAAGAGTTTAATAAAAACTTGACCATAACGTTTGGTCAAGAAAGCAGGATGTTTGCAGTTCTGATGACATCAGAACTTTGAGGTAAGGATGTGGTAAAGTCTCTTCAAGTTTCTGTGTCATTTGCTCTACAAAGATTAAACGGTGTGCGAGTCTACAAACTAATAGCCACTAATATATAAATATTTAGAAAATATATATTTACAGCTGAACTAAAACTGGAATAGTTTGTCTGATTAATGTCATGCATTGAGAGAACAATCTGATGGGTTTATACAATTATCTGCTTCAGTTTAATTCATTTGATGTGTTAATACAAAATAAAAAACATTCATTAACAAAGCAAAATATTCACCACAGAGACCCTGAGGAGGAAACGACCAACAACCAATCCTGTGTGTCTGCAGAAGTCGTGTCTTTATTTGGTGTTGTGTGACTTGAACTAAGCTCTGATAGGCTCTTTAGAAAAATCCTCCTTCAGATAATCAGATATTAAAGATCAGTGAGGCTGAGATTAAACCATTTCTACAGCTAAAACAAACCTGCAGGTTTATTTCACCAAGACCTGAGAACTCGTCAGCTGATCAAAAACTCTTCAGATAATCAGGTAAAATGTTCACATTCTTTACTCTGTTCTCTCAAATAATATGTTACACCATCATTATGATTTTAAACTAGATCTGGTATTAAATTAAACAAATATCCAACTATGTTTGGTCAATAACTGGCTGGTTATTATTTTTGGATTGTAACTAAAACTGACTTGTTTTCTACAGTTTCCGCTGCTGCTCTGAAGACGATCAACACAGACAGAAATGGTAAAGTAAAAACAGTCAGGTTTACTTTCAACCAAGAAGTCAAAGTTATTTAATTTTGAATCATTTACCTTTTGGAGACAAGTGTTTTAAAAGTTAATGTTCCTGTTTCTTCATTTAATTAAATGAAGAAACAGGAACATTATTGAAAGAAAAGATTAACTTCTTTCCAACCTGTTTTTACAGCTGAGCGCTGAAATTAGTAAAATAAACTAACTAAACTTACTTTAGCAGTTTTTTCTGGCATCTAAACTCTAAATATTTATCCGTTTATCTTTGTAATTATTTTCTGTGCCGAGATTTTTTAATTGTTCTTTTACCACAGGAGTATCATTTCACATAGCATCAGTTAAGTAATTTCTTCATTCTATAGGAATTGAGTTTGGGTTTGGTTAGTGAAGCTAAAAGATGCATGATTACAGAACTTTGTGTTAACTTGTGGTCAAGGTAATTTTGGCAGCTTTTCCCCCCTGATAAGTGAAATAATATAAAAACTGCTTTCTAGTTCACTCATTTTAATTTTGATGCCAGTTTGTTTATTGATCTACAGCATTCTGTTCATGCATCATAAACCTCGTTAAATTACTACCTTCAGTTCATAAAAACATCTTTAAATAATACAAATAATCTGTGAATTTGTTAAGCTGTTTCTGCAAAGTTTTCTCAGCAGGTTTCAAGTTGAATCGATGACTGGATTTTAATCATTCCTAAAACAAATGAGCAAACAAAAAGACACAAGAGGAAAGACTTTCCATTTGCTGGAAGGCTGTAAGGTATTATGATTATATCTGATAACTTTGATTTCTGCTCCTCTTAGTTGCCGTTGCTGTTGCTGCTGGTTGCGTCCTCAACCAGTGCTCAGCATGTGGAGAGGAACCATCCACCAGATGAAAACGGTACGAGGGAGGAGAGTTGAACCTTAGAATAAAAGTTTGATTCTTTTCTTAAGAATGTTTCTGGACTAACATGTTAATCTTTAAAGAGTAAAACATCTTTAAAACCAACAGTAAAAAACCTAACTAGTCTTTTTCTTTTCCAGTCTCCTTCCTGAAACCAGATCCAGCAGATGATGTTGCTAAAATCAGAGCTAGCATGTCTGTCTCAATAATCCGACGCGTTTTGCCTTCTGCGCCGTTCAGACAGAAAATCCCATTTAACTCGACGCTCCCAGAAATCGGTAATACAGGCGCACTGCGATGGGCGACATGGGAGGGTTCAGCTCCAAATGGAGCCGTTTCTATTTACAACAAGTATGCCAAACGAATCGACTACATCTGCAAAGTCGGATGTGATTCTGGTTTTTACAACCCCAGCATGGGTTCTTACTGCCACTACCCTGATCACAAGAAAGAGCATCGTTCCTCCTCTTTTCAAATCCTTGTGAATGAAGATCATTTTGAGATCCTGGAGTGGAAGGAAGGTTCTTATGGTTCTGTTCCACAGAATGCAATCAGAACCTGCTCCAGTGAAGAAACGTATGTAGGGAAGAACAAGTACGGATTGGGGAAGGTTGATCTGAAAGATAAATGCTTTTATCTTCCCTGGAAGGGGAAGGAATATTGGTACAAGAAGAACTATGAGGTTCTGACCCAGATGAAGGCTGAAGAAGATTTAATTTTTGATGTCAAATACCACACAAAGGAAGAAAAGATTTTGAAAGAGCCTCCAAAAACCATGCAAAGCTCTACCGTCACTAACTATGCCAGCAGAGATGTGATAAAGACGGTTTCTTTGAGTAAGACGACCAGAGATGAGAGACGGTGGGAAATTAGCTCCTCCGTTGCAGTTGGTACAAAAGTTACCATCACAACAAAGATTCCCTTCCTTGTGGACGGACATGTTGAAGTCAATGCAAGGACGACTCATGGATTATCAAAAGGAAATACCTGGACAGAAGAAATCTCCCACTCTTTCACTTTAGAGCTTACCGTACCACCAAACCACAGTTGCACTGTAAAAATGGTTGGTTATCAGTACAAAATGGACATTCCCTTCACCGCCCGCCTGAAGCGAACCTATGAAGACGGAGAGACCAGGTCAGTCATCATCTCTGGAACGTATCATGGAGTCCAAGTTGGAGATATTGGGGCTGAAGTGGAAAGATGCAAACCTTTGCCCAACTCCAAACACTTTTCTAAAATAATATAGAATATTTGGAGTGTTAAAAACTGCTAAAGTATAGCTAATATGACTTTTGATTTAGAGCTTCAGCTTCATTTATGCTTTTTTATCCATACTCTTTACAGATGCAATCAGTAGGGGTGAAATGGTGCATTTAGCTTTACAGAATATTCCTGGTACAGGACTTTTGGTTTAGTGCAACATGTACACTGGATTGTCTGAATATCAAAACATCTCCAAACTTATGAAATCGGATTTGGGATCATCATCTTAAAAACTTCCTGGACAACGGCAACTATTTCCGAGCTGCTTTATTGTTATTTGATGCTCTTATGAATTGGTGAAATCAAGCCAAGTCAGTTCTATACGACCCACTTTCTAAAACGTGGAATAAATAAAACTAAAACCACATTAATGACGAGACATAATGATATTTGCTGCTTACTCCAGAACAAAGAATAAATATTGATTTGTTTCAAACATTAAATCATTGAATTGTAATTTAAAAATTGAGCTACTATAAGTTGTGTTTGCAGTTACACCCCTACTAAAGTTACCGCTAAATGCAATTATTAAAATGAATTTGAACAGGGAAATATGATCCTAAAACTAAACTATGTGATTACTCAAAGGAGCGACTTTCTATGTAATTCTGGAAAAGATTAATCATCTAATGCAAAGTTTATTCGGTTCTATGAGGTTGTGTGTTTATCAATGTATCCTGTGAGCAATTATGTGTATTTTTTGGCATTAATAAAGCTTATAAGCAATGAAAAATATACGTTTCAAATTGAGGCTTCTCTTTATAAATCAGTAATCAACATTCTTCTCTTTGTATGAAATAAAATCATAGTTTTTAAAACCAACTGATCAGTTTATCTCAGTATTATTTTCCAGAGGTTTGAACAGATCAGAGCTTCAGGCTGAATTTATCTCATTTTTCTGACAGATTTCAGCTGGTTGAGAAGTTAGTCCAGAGTTAGTTATGGAGGAACAGACATGTTACAAACAGGGAACCACTGCAGCGATTTAAGAGCTGCTGTAATGTAATCCATGTTCCTGGTGTTGGTCAGGACTCAGCCAGCAGCATTTTGGATGGGCTGCAGCTGCAGGTTCATTTTTTTTTTCACAATGACTTTAATCTGGTAACAATAAAAGGCTGCAGCAGTTTTTCTTTGTCCAGATTAAACAGAAAACTCTTTATTCTGGGAATGTGTTTAAGATAATGGCTGCTGAATTATTGACGTTTTTGGGTGTTAAAGTTCAGGTCAGAAACATGACGCTCTGTGGGGTTTATTCACATTTTTGGAACCAAACTTCTGTCTTTTTTACAGTGAGGCCAAGACACTCTGGATCGGTTCTGGCATCTGATCTGACAGAAAATCAGGTCGGATTGGAGATATAGTTAAACTCTGGGGATAATTGTTGGATTTGTAAATATCTTCTTTCTTTTATATGCTCATTATCTTTAAGAACTGAGAGATTTGTTTTTTCCTGAAATATTGCGTTTCTTTGAGTGATGTTTTGCAGAAAGCGACGAGCATTCTAATTTGGGAGCAGATACCAGATGGTCTGCAGCAAGAGTGATAACTGACGTGGCAGAATAAACAATGGATGATTAAGGGTCAAAGTTTATGAACCAGAGACAGAGGAACTGTACATGAGACCACGGATGCACAAGACACCTCATTGTTCTGTGGGTTCATCAGTTCCTGCATTGTTTCTACAGAAGGAAACAAGAACTCTGAACTTTGCACTCTACATTACGGCAGCTCGTAGGTGCAACATACCTGTGACTCAAGAGAACAGAAGAAGCAGCTATGCTATGTGATTAGCTCAAGATAATTGAATAGGCTATGTAACTAGGACTGCCCTAAGGAAATAAAAAGAAAGGGTGCGGGAGGAGCTGGCTTCAGAGCGGGTAGGAGATTGTAAGTGCAGCACACTCCTGTCCGTTCTCCTTGCAAGTAAATCTAAAACTCACTTGTCTCTTTCTTCTTTTTGTGGGTGCTTAGTTCCTTCAAACCTGACAATAATGTTGAACATCCTTGACAACGTTAAACATTAGAGATAACATCGAGATAACACCCCTGATGTTTAATGTTGCTCCTTTTTCTGTCTCATTTCAAATGACCTTTCATATCAAATCTCCACATTCAGAGAGAAACTTCTAGGATTTTCAGGTTTATGTTTTTATTTCAGACAAATTGTGGGAACATCCATGTTTAAAAAAAAATGGTCATGTAACTCCTAGGAGATGAAGGGCACCGGGCCAGGACGGAGGGCACCGGGCCAGGACGGAGGGCACCGGGCCAGGACGGAGGGCACCGGGCCAGGACGGAGGGCACCGGGCCAGGACGGAGGGAACCGGGCCAGGACGGAGGGCACCGGGCCAGGACGGAGGGCACCGGGCCAGGACGGAGGGCACCGGGCCAGGACGGAG
>CAEFZY010036833.1:0-81180 GCA_903066815.1 Brachyrhaphis roseni
TATATATATATATATATATATATATATATATATATATATGTGATATTTTATGTACATAATGTGAAAGTGTGCATGTGTAAAACTGCAATAGTTCAAAATATTTTCCATGTTTTAGTGCAAAAAGCTGTTCAGTTTTGCATTCCAGAGAAACTAGCTTAAAGCAGAAATGACAAACATGTTTTCTTACAGCAAAACACATTATTGTTTTATTGTGATTTTTCATAGTTAAAAATAGTTTGAGCTCTTGTGTCAAACACTATTAAATGCGAAAAGCTTTTTCTGATTGTCCACTTTTGAATTTTCAGTAGCAGGTGACCCATGGAGGAGCGATCAGACAGTCCGATACCGGTGAAGGTGGAGGAGAACCCTGACAGCGTCGTCCTGATGTACTTCAAGGGAGACATTAACAGCATGGTGGACGAACACTTCTCAAGAGCTCTCGGCAAAGCCAACAAGGTCTACGAGTCGGGGCTAAGGTCAAAGAAAATCCGCAAAACTGTAAAACTAGGTGAGCATGTAAAAGAGTCGCTGTATTACTTAAAGAGGTAGTACTTTATGAAAGTGAATTTCTCTCATCTGGAGTGTTGCTTTGATTCTTTCATGCATGTTTAAGAAATCCTTTAATCTCCCATGGCAACCATTTGGGTTTTTAAAAAACTTGGGGAGACGTAGCTCCTCCTCCACGCGTCTGAGCTTCCACATTGCAGAGGACCACTCCCCCACTCAGCTCCTTCAGACTAGCCAGCAGCAATTAGCAAACACCTGGTGGAAAGGTGCATCAGCTGAGCTCTTTATAGGAGGTTCATCTCAGTGCAGCGCTGGTAAAACGTTTGTTAATAGAGGAGGCATGTTGTGATGACTTCCTGAAGGCAGAGCTTCAGAAAGATCAGGAGTTTCTTAAAGAGACAGAATTTGAAGGCGTTAAATTGCAAAGTCGCCTGGTCGGTACCGGATCTGTCCCTGGTGAAGCTTGCATCATGACATCAGACGTAGGATATGAACGCGGCACTGAACTAAATTGCTTCAAGTAAAGTCAAAGAAAAAAGTTCCTTTGCCTAAAATGTGTAACTTTTAAGTTAATTCAACACAAAACAGCAAGTTGTCATCACTAAACCAAACAAATTAAGTGAGGTTAATGTAAATAAGTCCATAAAATGAAATACAGCCCAAATACACTTTTTAGAGTGTAAGTTATATTTAATATATACACAACTGAAGGATTTTATGTGACTAGAAAACACATAAAACTGCCCCTTTAAAATCAAACATGATTCTCAGAGTATAATTTTTTCCCACAGAGAGCACAGACAACTGTCAGGGGAGCGTGTCCGCCCCTTACTTTGAGTCCCAGGTGCCCCCGTTAACGGGACACATCCTGACCCTCAGCTCGGCGGAGGAGACTCCAGGATCCTGGAACACGTTCAGGTCAAGAGAAGGTCCGGCGCTGTCCACCATCATGTGCTCCCTGTCCTCAGACGGCCTGAGTCTCCCTGGACAGCAGTACTCGACATCCCTGCTCAACCTGCTGCACGGCGACCGGGGCGAGATGGGAGCCAGCATCGCCTCCAGCTCCAAGCCGGACCCACTTCCAGGCTGGGCGGTGCCTGCGGGGTACAGGGAGTCTGTGGACCCTCCAATAGGCTTCGAACCTGGTAAGTCTTAATTTAATATTGGCTTTGATATTTTAAAAGGAAGCATTTGGAAGTGTTTTTCTGGCCTGAATATGCTATTTTCTACTTATATTGTGTATTTGTGTTAAGTTTTTTCCTTTTAGTCTTTGAAATATTAGAATTCACATAGAAGTTTATATCTTTTGCTGTGTGATTATATTATTTCTTAATATTAAATCAGATGATACTCAGTTCTTGAGTAGCCTTTTATACCAAATAGTCTTTTACTTTTACACTGTAACTTTTTGGATGTTAACTTTTTACTTTTATTTGAGAAAAAAATATGTTGAAGTACTTTTCTGATTATTAAATCAGATGATATGATCAGGTATTTTTTACTAAATACTTTTTTACTTTTACATAAAGTGTTTCTTTGGATATCTACTTTTTACTTTTAACATATCTTGAAGTACTTTTGCTTGAATATAATTTCTGGGTGCCTGCACCTTTAAGAGCTGTACTCTTAAACAGAAATGTTGCCCATTTCTGAATATTAAATCAGATGACACGATCAACCTAGACTTTTTTTTACCAAATACTTTTTTACTTTTATATGCTAATTTTTGCATACTTTTGTTTTTACTAGAATAAGAGCATGTCGAAGTGGTGCTACTTTTACTTGAGCACAATTTCAGAGTACCTGCACCTTTAAGCAAAGTTTAACTTTACTTGATGACCTTTTCCTCTTTTTTTCAGGGCGACATGGGGAAAAAAAGGACTTGTACTGGTACTGAGGTGAAACACGGAGTGCAGAAGGAACAGAGGACAGCTTTAGCCACTGCAGCGTCTTTCTGTTCGTTTCAGCAGAGCAGCATTTTGATTTCCCGACGATGTTCTCTCTCTATTGTTTGCTGAGATGACCTCAGCGCCTGAACGCGTACTGGGACAGTCTACTGAAGGAAGCTCTCGGTGGCAAACCAGTTCCTCAACTTTTGGCATTCCTTTTTTAAGCATCAGAGCTGTGTGTCTGTTTTCACATGTTGTGAGGTGAAACTGGATGATGTGCACTTTCTTTGTGGGTTTTACTTCAGTCAACAGGCCAGTGTCTGAAAACTGTGAGCCTCTTAGATGTGTAAAAATTAATGTAGCTACAACCTGATCTACCTTTAGTTCACCTGGTTGAGTTTGTTGGAAGATACTCAGACAGGGAGGGGAAGCTTTGCTTGGTCAATAACAATGTAGGAAAAATAATATCTTATACTTCTAGGTTTTGTAAAAAGAATAGTTGGAAATAATCAGAAGCAGCCACCACTGCTTACAAATAAATAACAGAAGATTGATGCCTTTTAATTAAACAGTGTGTTTCTGACCCCTGTTGGTGGATTTGAGCCCACAGTCTTTATGAAGAAATGTACATGATACCTAATAATCAGTATCTAGACCCTCTAAAGTGTTGGATTCTAGGTTACTAGGCTTTTTTGCAGGGTTTTTTTTTAATGTACATTTTAATTTCTCTTTATTTGGATGAAAAGATAATAACTGAACTTTGTCTGCTCCTAAAAAAATCTCCCAAATCCTGTTGGATGTTTAGCTTTATAACTCTACATGTGTGTAAATAAATTATGTGCCTCTTTGTTGAGGAAATTTACAGTTAAACTAGATATTTTAACACTATAAAAATACATAACGCTTTTTTTCATGCATAATATGTAACGCCAGAATGAACCTTTCAGTACAGAACATCCTCTAGGTGTATAAAATTATCTCTGTTTCCTAAATGTACAGTACTGAGAAAGTTAACTTCAGTTTTTTCTACTTTCTTCAAAGTCAGAAGTTAACATACACACCTTAAGCTAATTTGTCAGTAATTAGGTTATAGGTTTAGGGTAATTGTCCAATTGAAAGACTCGTTTTTGCTTCAGCTTTAATTTCCTGGTTGACAAAGAATATTGCTTCCTTATGATGCAATCTACTGTATGTTATATATTGAAATGAACTAGTTTCAGTTTGGCTTCAAACTATTTTAGCTTCAGAAGACCAGAGGACAAATATCCAAAGGTTAAAGTTTGACTTCATCTGTAATCTGTAGTCTGGGGATTTTATGTTGCTTTAGGATTACTGACTTCTTCCTGTCTGAGTGGCTTGTCATTGGAGATACTGATTTTCCCTTCCAGGAAGTATCGTCATGTCGTTTGCTTTTTGGTTTGGTGATTATGTGCAAATTTTACAGCAAAACACACAAACCTCTGACACATTTATGTAATTAATTGATCATTGTCAACTGGGGTTTTCCCAACTTATTGAGAAAATCAGTAAACTCTAATTGCACGTAAACACCTGAATTGAAGAAAGTAATTAAAAAGAATTAATGTTCTGTTATTCTGACATTTAATGAATATTAAAATTGTACATAATCCTAAATGACATAAAGCAGGACGAGATAGGACAGATTTAATGTCAGGTGGTGTAAAAAAATTGCTTTCATACATTATATGTAAATATCTGGTTTTAACTATATGAAGAGACTAGTTTACTTGTTACCTTTTTCTTCAATTTCCACCCTAAATCAGTTTATGATTAGCTAATCAGATAGCTAATCATAGTTAATAAGATAGTTAACCTACTACCTTTCATTTAACACGCACAGACATATTATTGGTAAAACTCGTATTCTTCCATTTAACTGTTTGTATGGTTGAACTCTGTCAGCTTCACCACTATTAAATATATTGGGCATTAAAAGTTGAAAATTTTTTTTATCCTTTCCAACATGCAAATGCAATGTTTTTGTTGTTTGTTTTAATATACAAAGACTATAATGAATTAAAAACCTATGAAAAAATGTATAATATCGTTGCCTAAATTTCTTTTTGATGGTTTTATGTTTAATTAGATCAACATTTCCTTCCACGTTTTGGATGTTTTATAAATCTACTTTTCGTTTATTTTGGAGGGATGAGTTTAGGTTCATCAGCTGAGAATAGGACACAAATTAAAATTTCTTACTCATGTTTTAATTTATTTAAACCAAATAAAAAGGCACTTTTGTTTTCTCCCTGTCTGAAGTTAAATCTGTCGACACTTCTCTTGTTTTTAGTGAGTTAGAATCAACAAAATTATTTATTTT
The DNA here is from genome assembly GCA_903066815.1 of Brachyrhaphis roseni. Classification (NCBI taxonomy): domain Eukaryota; kingdom Metazoa; phylum Chordata; class Actinopteri; order Cyprinodontiformes; family Poeciliidae; genus Brachyrhaphis; species Brachyrhaphis roseni. The sequence goes on from CAEFZY010036833.1 coordinate 4,738, forward strand.
AGATAAAAGTCACAATAATGAGAGAAAGAATATGTCAGAGATTTGTTTATCAATGACTTCCGATTCATAAGTTTACATACAGACTGATTACTATTGCATTAAACAGTGATTTAAAGCCCAGATGATGATGATGTCATAGCTTTGGAAACTTCTGATAGGTTAACTGACACCTGTTGATATATTTTATGACCACATTGGTTTTAACTGCTGCTTTTCTCTGAGTCTCTACAGATTTAATTATAAGCAACTATAATCATGTGTGATTATGAGTTTTGGATTATGAGTATTGGTGTGTGCAATACAAACCAATATTCATGTAGGTCAAAAAGTTCAAAAGTTGCCTCAGGTGACCAACACACCTTCTTTCTCAGATTTGCTGTTTATGATACATGGTTTGTGGAAAACTGGAGCAGGACTTTCTCTAGGCTCTCTGTTTACATCCTTCTTCCTGTCGCCTTTCCAAAAAATCTAATAAAATATGTGAAGTGCACAACATGTTCATCTACAGATTTTCCCTCCTGAGCGTCTGCAGCCGCTCCTTTATTTAGCAGAAGTGGAGAAGTGGAGTGAAATCCATAAAAATGCATCTCATACATTTCTGAATGTTGATTAGTTTCCTCCTATATCATAATTATGCTTTACTTTGTGTTGATCTGTCACCCAAAATCCCAGTAAAGTGACATTTCAGTGAGTCAAATTTTATCTGTACATCTACACAAACAAATAACACAAAGTGCTTCACAGAAAATTTAAACTCTAATTAACTAAACCTCACATAAATACACATGAAAAAATAAAATAAACAAATAGAGAAGTTGAGAAAGTTGGGGAAATGGAGTTGTGTAGTTTAGTGGGATTAATATTTAAATGCACAACAACAGTAAAATTAGAAAGTATAACAAAGCAAATTAAAAATACAGAAACAGAAAAGGTGATAGTATGGTAATTGAATAAATGTAACTAGTTACTCCAACCATGTCTGACTTTTAATAACGTTACGTTTACCCAGAGAAAAACAAATACTATAAATTTCTTTGCAATAAAAGGACGATGATAAAATCTAAGATAGCCATAAAGTAAATCTAGTGCGTCCAAAATGAAGAGGTCATTGTTTACATTCAACATGTGATGTCATCCAGTGCTGCAGCCTTGTTCTCACCACATGCTTAGAAATGTCATTATCCACATTTCACTGCCGAAGCGCTACTCATAGTCGCAGATGGACGAGTAGCTTTCCCCACAAGATGAGGCTGGATTAATGATGGTGCTGTGCTATTATTAGCTTCTATCCATCCGCTGCTGTGTGAACCACAGATGGATTTCAAAATGGCCGCTCTGTGGCCATTGTTCCCTGAGTCTTACGGCCCCCGAGCCAGGTGTGGGTTTGAGCGTAAGGAGCGTTCTGGTTGTCTGAGATCGTGGGTCTCATCACCAGCTCGAGACATTAAGCAAAGCTTTGTACTTTAAATTGTGTGATGGCAGTGTAGGGACACGTTAGAGCTGGAACAGGATGGCTATAGAGTCACGTTCATGTGAAGTAATGGACACTTTACAGAGGATTCAACCAAAAGAAAGAGGACATTATGTCATTGTTTTTAATCAGGCTTCTGAATGTTGGAATACATTCAACAAAGAAATATTAAATCATTGAAATGTTTTAGGAAATCACTTACACTGTAAAACATTTGAGCCGCATTTAGTCGAGTCTACAATCTTCTACTTTTTAAGTCAAATAAATTTGTTGAGTTTTAGATTTTGAACCTAAATGTGAGTTTGTGAAAGATAAACTTACAGTAGTAAATTGTTACTTTTTTTTTATTAATTTTGCCAAACCACCAAGAACTGAACAAAACTAGAGTTTTTAGGTTAGCACTTAAAAAAACTGAAAGAAGAAAAAGACAGGAGTGAGAACTATTTCCCAGAATGCTTAGCGGCATGTTTTTGTATCCTGAGATGGAAGTGCGTTACATTGATCTGACTCTTGTGTTTTATTAAGCCAAATGTTTCTTTTAAGGCTTGGGGATAATGTCCTGATCACACTAATGTTTTTGAGCAGAATTCATTGTGATGTTTAATAAAATTTATTATCAGAGCAGAAATTTTGTTCATGCAATTTGAAACAAGGATGTAAATTATTCTAAAGTAAAATAAGTTGTTATTCTATCTTGATATTGTGAGTAAAAATAGAGAATGTGAGCTATTTTAGTAGGTGAGGATAGTTTTTTCCTGCATAGTGTGAAATAATAATTTGGTTTAAATTGCAGCATTAAGTTAAAACTCACAATTCAATATTAATTTACTTAAAAGTAATGTATAGACAACTTGTCTTTTATTGTTAAATCAACTTTATGAACTTTAATTTCTGAGTTAAAACCGAAACAATTTTCTTGTTGACTTAAATTGTGTTTTCAAAGCAACTTTAAATATTTTAAAGTGTTAGCAATGGTTTCTAGATTATCAAAATTACACTCATAAATTAATAAGAGTGTTTACATGTTTTTTTTTACAAATATATCTTGTTTTTATTAAAGATGTTTACTGTAAATTACACTACTTTTAGCTTCACAATGGAAATATGTCATAAATGAAATGTCATGTATGTTGTTATGCACAATGTAAAAATACCAACAGTTACAGACTGTAACATCTAAAGCATTATATTACCGTATATTAATTGTAATTCTTTTAATCCTGCTAATGGACTACGGATGAAAATCTGCTTCTTTGGCTAAATTTGACATATCTATATGATGTATTCATGTTGATTGTCCCCTTTATGAAATAAATAGAAATTCACAAAAAAATCACAACTTTAAATATTTAGTTTGCTTCTTCTATTGGCTTTCAAATCCTTAAATAAGTCACATTGTTGACAACATTTGTCCAAATTAAACCATATTTTATTTTTATTTCAAGTAATCTATATAAAAGGCTTAACAGTTACTGAACAACTCAGATCTTGTTTTAATGTGCAGAAAAAAGATATTTATGTTTGCAAGTAGCTACTTATTTCCTGTCGCAGGCCTCATTTCGTCATCCTTCTGACCCTCGAAGGCAGTTATCTTCCAGCAAATCCATATCTAATGTCACCTTACATCTCCAGAGAGCTCTCAGTAATGTGCAGTCAGTGTTTACATCACGTCTCTCAGATTATGTTGTCAAGTGATTTAAACTTCCAAGCAATAAGATGTTGACTCCAAAAGATTTCACAGCTGTTAAAGCTGCTCTATTGGGTCAATAAAAAAGTGATTTAGGTCGAGAGAGCCCATTTGGGGAAGAGACAGTAAAAAGAGCGTTACGTAACAACATAAATAAAAACTTATGTGAAACTTCTACCTGTCTAAATGTATTTATGATCGTTTGGACATGGTTCTGGTTCATATTCCAAGACTAATTTCATCCAATCATCCAAGTTTTTTTTAAAACAGCAACCAGACTCCTGAAGCAAAAAGCGTTGAAGCAAAATTCAATGTCAGGCTGCTAATTGGAAACTGCATGAGAAAAAATATGTAAGAGAAAACGTCAAACTCAGCAGCAGATAAAACATGACAGGATCAGAATAAACAAGGTTTTATGAAAAACCTTAGTGAGCCGCCATCTTAATCCATTCAACAGTAAGATTGCTTTGTTTCTTTTACTCTTCTTTTATTCTTATCAGAGCAACTGGACGGTTTGTTCTCTTTTGGTTTATCCATATATTTGTTGCTTGCTTGATTTCCTATGAATAAATAATAAGTAAATATGAATAAATAATAGGTGGAGTAATAATAAATTTATATAGTTTAGGGTTTTCCGATAATCTTCGGATGATGTGTCAAACAGATTAAACTTCTGGTCTTTTTAAAGATTTGACTTATAATTAAACACAGATTGATAAATAGAGAGACTGAATAATAAATACAGACTTAATGATCATCTATCCAGTAAAATAATTGAACATTATGCTAGTAACCAACGTTATAACCTTGAATTCTGACTTTTTAAGGCAAATTAAATACTGGAGTGATGTTTGGTTTTATGGTAATCACTTTGATCATAAACTGATCAATCGTTGTGCTTTCAGATAGTATCAAAATTGGTAAATATTTTCAAAGATTCAAGGATTTTTTATTGTAATGCCACCTTTGCTTGTTTGTGGTATAAAATTCACACTCAGGTCTCAGATTAAGGAATTTAATTCATAAATTTTTTTTAAAAAAAGTAATAAAAAAGTAATTTCTGTGATACATAGATATTGCTTTTAATATTAATATTTTTAATTTATTTTTCATGTTTTAATTGTTACTTTGTTGTGTAGAATTTGAAAACACGTGCAGAAAGTAAAAGAAGAAGAAAAGTAAGTTTAAATACTTTACCTTCAGCCTTTTAAAGCTTTTATCAGAAATCTGATTATCCAACATGGATGAAAGCCATAAGCACCAAGTAAACGTAACACCTGCAGTTTCAGAGCTTGTTCACCTTTCATATGGTAATTTGTCATTTGTCAATGGAAGAAAAGTTTTGATTTATCATTTCCATTTAAGCTCTATAATTAACAAGCGCAGGTAGTGGACTGGGTTTTCTGGTAAGTCTCACACTGATGCCCTTTAGGACACTTTAGAAACAATCCAGCTAAAAACTCTCATTCACTGGCTGTACAATAGTAATCTCTGCTGGTATTTCCTTGGTATTTAGCAGAGAAATGTCAATTTACACAGTCCAAGATTAATCTATCTTTTCCCTATTTATCGTGTCTTGTAGTAACAGCCAGTCCTTTAACTAAATTGCTCTCTGTAGACACTTTGGCTAAGACATCTATACATTTGCTTATGCACAACTTTAATAGGGTGAAAAATGCAATCAAGATGAAGTATGGTTAACTTTTCAAATTTATTTTTAATTATCTTGTTTTGAATGTACTTTCATTTGTAAACCTTGGTAAAGTATTCAGTCTAGACATTTATTAATTTGTTTATGCACAACTTTAATAAGGCATAAAAATGCAATCAAGATTAACTGTAATTAACTTTTCAAATGTATTTTTAATCATTTTGTTTTGAACTTACTTTTATTTGTAAAAATGGCCACCATCTTTAATCTATGGAAAGATTTGTTTTCTCAGATGATGAACTTTAAAATGTCTAGAAATTTCTTCATGAATTTTCCAGCGGCCAGTTGATTATATCTCAATATTTCACACCAGAAAATTGGAAAAATGTGTTTTGTAACTTTATAAATCACCTGCAGCTGATCAGAAACATCTAATACCTGCGATGACTCGCAAAAAAACTATTCTATGAAACATTTTCACGTTTTCGTCATGTTAAAACCAGAAACTTCAATTTATTTTACTGCAATGTTTTTCATGCACTTACAATATATAATCTGGAATGATGTATTAGTTTCATATTTTCAAATAAACTTTGTTAAATACACTGGAAGAAGAAGCACAATTTGGCAAGTTTACACTATATTACGATTATTTACTGTTTCATAATGCCATGCATGGGTTATATGGTTGGACCTAATGAGAAATGCAAACCCTCATGGAGAATTTCGTTGATCTGGCGCAGAAGTGACTGTCTGGTGGGAACTGGAAGGGAATCTCATTAGAGGAGGTGTAAAGAAGAAACAGCAGCCAATCTTTGTCTCTGCAGGAGGTGGACTTGGGCACGGCACCAGATACATGATCTTCCTTCCTGCTCACATGCTTTAGGAATACTCAGGCTGCTGTTGGGCTCAAAGAGGAAAACATTCAGTCCAAAATGATTAATACAAATTTAGCTGGTAGATTTTCTCAGTCAGTCCAGACTAACCGAATTTAGATCTAATGAAAGTTACCCTAATGTCAGGTTTGATGTGTAGAGCCATGCATTAAAGCATTAACTTCTGGACAATACTACTAAAGACGTAAAGAAACATCAACTTTTAAAGTGTTTTTATTCATTAATTATTGCATTCACTAAGCATGAATGCTGCCTCATACCTTCTGATTTTAGTTGACAATGGGTTCTGTGACATAATATATTATTATGACTTTATTAGCAGATAATACAAATTTTAACCACAATTACCTCTTTTGATTGTAAGAAATAATTCAATATCCTATATAAATCACGTCAAGTTTTATTTTATTCACAATTCTTATGGTTTTTTTAGTGTCCAGTTCGAAAGCTTGAGGAGCAAAACAACTTGATGAATTTGACCAGCAGCCAGTCAGAAAATGAGCAAAATCCTAGTGTGCAGCCTGGAGGTAGCAGGACTGACTGACAGAGCTCCAGAAAGAGACCCAAAGGTTGCAGGAGTCACCTAAACACCTCAAGAGGAAGACCTGAAGGTCGCATGGTCCACTAATGAAGCTAAAGATGGCGCCGCAGAGGAAACAGTGTCCACTAACAAGGCTCGAGAGGAAAACCGAAACCAAAAGGTCTGCTTGCGTTTTGACCCTAATTTTTAAAAGAAAGCAAAAAACATGCAAGACTGTTTCTTAAATGTCATTAGAGTTTTCTCTCTTTTCTCTTCTTTTCAATGCAAGCCCGTTCACTGGCAACTCAAACACTTCATTTGTTGGTCCAAACATAAAGAACGCACTTCAGCAAGTCTCATTTGTAGTTTTCCATCACTGAGAAAAGACTTGAAGAAGAAAAAAAAACACAACATGATGAGTTAGTCTAATTGTGAAGAACTGAATTCTTTGCTGTGAATTGAATCTGCTTCATTCAGCTAAACACAGTCTGGGACAGAAAGCTGAAAAAGAAATGCACAACTTAGCAAAAATCAGGCAGCAAACTTTGTATTTCCAAGGTGGCGCAGCAGGATTAAACGGCTCCACTTTAACTTTGAAATTGGAAGTTTATTTTGGACATTCACTGAACCTGACCCACATCTGCCATGAAAAAGCAAAAAAATAAACCAATGAAACTTGCTGTGAGGAGGCAATTTTAACTCACATAAGAACATCAGGCTGAAAGGCAACACATTTCCAGTTGGAAAGGCTTCAATTTGGGGGAATTTATTCATGCAAGCTGTTGTGATCAAAATGACCTGAACTAGTAAGTGAAAGGGTTCAAAGAAAGAAGGAAAATACTAGTGTTTGTGCCCAGCAGAATAAAAGGGGTGGGGGTGTTTTTGCATTCAGGAGTGCAGGTATAAAGAACTGCTCTGGTCATATTCGACTCTCTTACACCAGCCTGCAGCGTCTGGAGCCGCTGTGCAAGACTTTCCTTCTGTCTGGTTACCTCCTCTCCACCTGCTATGGTCCTCTACTTGCACGGCTCGAATTTAAGCACCACAGACAGCTCCAGCCTAAGCAGCGACGCGACCCTGCGCGACTCCACGCCGCCCCAGAGCCGCGATGGGCTGAGCCGGAGCGGCCACACGGCGGTGGCGGTGTGCCTCGGCTTCATTCTGGTGGCCGGGATCCTCAACAACTCCCTGACGCTGCTGGTCTTCGCAAAGTTCCGCTGCCTGTGGACACCGATCAACCTCATCCTGCTCAACATCAGCCTGAGCGACGTTCTGGTGTGCGTCTTCGGGACGCCGTTCAGCTTCGCCGCGAGTCTGCGCGGTAGGTGGCTCATTGGAGAGTTCGGCTGTAAGTGGTACGGGTTCGCCAATTCCCTTTTTGGTGAGTTATATGTTGTTATTGCTGTTGTTTGACATTGCTGGGTTTGTTTGCTAAATGTTTAACTATTATTAAGAAGCTCCTAACTAAAAAAATATAAACAATTTTACACTTTAAAAACAAAATTTTGAGGGTATTAAATATTACCTATCAAAATTATTTTGTTTCCACCACTAAACTTCCTTCGATAAACACACTTCCCCACGCACTTTTTTGTAAATTATACTTTGCCTGCCATGAATGCTAAGGCTAGTTAGCACGTTTCCTGTAATGATTAGTTGTGTCTCAACCATTACCACATTGAACAGCGTGTACACGAGGATGATTGACAGCGATGAGACCCTCCTCCTGGGTCTGATTGGCTGCTTTTGAGCAGGATGTGCATTTTTCCACTGGGAGGAGTGTAATTGTTTTCACAGATTATCTGTCTCGACAGTTTTCATAAATATGGGAGAAACATATTTTTATAACACTTACATTCTGCAGCTGTTTGTAAGACAATTGTGTTAATCCAGATGAAGTTTGTCACAATGGACAACACATTGTTAGTCACGTCTGGGCGCCGCCCTGGACTGGAAGCTGCTTGTTTTGCTTTGACCTTGGAGTGGCCAACTTTCCATTATTCATCTGGACTCGATGGAGTAGGGCCTCCCAGACCTCCTGTATCTGTACTCTCAGCTCCCGCACATTTTCTTTCAGCCAACTCTGTTGTTAACATGTCATAACTTGTTCTTCCGAGCCGCCTTTGAATGCAACATGACTTTCATGAGTGATTTTACTGCACTGTAAAACTTTTTGTTGTTTCTTAAACAATATTATCAACTATTGATACTCTTACTTGAGTAAACATTCCGGATACTCTATTCAATACAAATAACTTCAATGAAGAAAAAACAAACAAAGTCATATTTAATATAAATTAGAACATTTTTTATACTTTAAAAAGTTAATTTATTTCAGTAAAACACGTTATATATAATAATGGCACACCTGGATGTTTTCAAGCCTTTTTTCTCTCATTTGAAGGATTACATAAATGTTTATGCATTTATATTAAATTAAAAACTTGTTTATTGTGGATCCACCCGGTTAAATTCCTCTGGAGTCGAATCTGATTCTGATATATGACTTTATTTTCAATATTTAGAAATTAGAAGTTGTATTAAAATAACCTAACAAAATAACTGTAATATTTAAGTAAACTTTAATATCACAAATAACAAATTAAAGAATGTCATTTAGACATATTTACTGATTTTTGAGGGAAATTGAGAAAAAAAGCAACAACAAAATGCAAAATGTGCGTTGGTGTATTATTTGTAAAATAATAATAATAAAATAAAAAGGAAAAACATTCAGCCAAGGTTCATCCTCTATATATCACCAGAAATTGTAAAGAAGACACTCAATAACAGACATGGAGTGAGATTCATACAGCATGACTGGAAAAAACTCATCAGTTGTACAAGAACACTGTGATCGCACCTTTAAACGATCCTTTAATTATGAAGACATTATTGAAACTCACATTCCATCAAGCTGACATTAGTTTCCTATAAATCATCTTTAAATTGTGAAAAACGAAGCAGCTAATTGAGTTTTTGGTAATAAACTCACTGAACACTTACAAATTATGATGAAGCCAGGGAATTTCATATTGACTGAGACATTTAAAAACTATTTCATGAACTTCATCCATTTGTCCAATCATACCACAATACTGTCATGAAAAAAAGAAAGTTTCAGATTTCAACCTGTCAGGATATATTTATAATTAAAAATTCTATATTTCAAATTAGTTTTATATGCAAAAAATCAGGATGATTCATTAAATAAAGATGAGGCCAAGCTGTAAAAGTGATAAGTGTAAAACCTGAGCAACTTGAGATCCGTGTTGAACCATCTAATTTTTATGGTTCTTTTAAAGTTGCAGCATTTTAGTCATTCATTATCACATTGCAACGCAGTCAAACGGTCAGTCTGCTATAGATTTGTTAATCTGTTTGGATTAATTTTCCTCTCATTTATATGAGAAAAAGAAATCCCTGAGGTCTTGCGGATCATTCAGATCCTTACCAAACTAAGTCAGGCAGCCATTTTCATTTTTCAGAGATGATTCGTTGTCCTGGCACCTCAAACATTTTATTTTTTTCTATTTGTCTGAATGAACTTTGACATTCACCATCTAACATCGAAGTGAACTTGTTGGAAGATTTAAAGCTTTCCGTTAAAGGTGCAGTATGTAACTTTATTTAAAAGAATTTTTTTATTTTATTATTTTTACATATTTGTAAAACTGTCACCATGTGGTGACAATAAGAAACAGATAATCTGTGAAAAGATCGATCTCCTCCACCTCCTCTCTGAGATACCATTAACGTCTGAAGAAATGCCGGCTCCTGCGTTGTCCTGAACAAAACAACCCATCAGAGCCAGGAGGAGGGGCTTAGCGCTGTCAATCAATCTCATAAATGTACTAATGGTGGAAAAACACTTTATTATTACAGAAAAATCTTTTATCCGCCATCATGGGTGGCCATGCTAACTAGCCTTAGCATTCACGACAGGCTATGCTAACAGCAGCGTAGCATAGAGCAAGAGGGGGAGATTATCTGATAACATACTGTCATGATGTGGTGACAGTAAAAATATATATATTCTTTTAGAAAAATTTAAGGTATATGTACACCAAAATGATGAGTTATAATATTATATGTGATTTGTGCACTAAAATAATAAATATGCTGCCTTTGATGATTATATTTCCACTCTTCCTCTCTCCATAAGGCATCGTGTCCCTGGTGTCCCTGTCAGTCCTTTCCTACGAGCGCTACAACACCGTGCTGCGTTCCTCTAAAGTGGACGTCTCAGACTTCAGGAAGGCCTGGCTCTTCATCGGAGGCACCTGGTTCTACTCGCTCCTCTGGACGCTACCGCCCTTCCTGGGTTGGAGCAGCTACGGTCCCGAAGGTCCCGGAACCACTTGCTCTGTCCAGTGGCACCTGCGCTCACCCACCAGCGTGTCCTACGTTCTGTGTCTCTTCATCTTCTGTTTGCTGCTGCCACTGATGCTCATGGTTTACTCTTATGGACGAATCATGTTTGCTATAAGGAGGGTGAGTGCAAAAGTAGTCAAGGTTTCTATGGTAACAGGTAAGATGACGGAGTATTAGGGCAATTATAGAGAGAAAGAAAACAAAGAGGAGTAAATTTACACAAAAAATAAAGAAGTCTCAGAACTTTTCTAGAAACAAAATTGGAAAATGTCTAATCTTGAAAACTAAGAAATCTGCTAAAAAAGTTCAAACTCAGAAATTTTGAGATTATTCTCAGAAATCTTCTAGAAAAAACAAGGAAATTTTTGAGTTTGAATAGTAAAAAAATTCACTAGAGAAAAACAAGTTGAAATTAATCTCAGAAATTTTCTAGAAAAAACAAAAATGTCTAAGTTTGAAAAGTCAAAAATATGCTACAAAAAAATCTGAATTGCTTGGATTACCCTCAGGAATCTCCCAGAATAAACAAGGAAATTTGTGAGTTTGAAAACTCAAAAAATTACTTTAAAAAGACTCAAAAATATTGAGATTAATCTCAGAAATTTTCTAGAAAAAAAACTTGGAAATTTCTGAATATGTTGAGTTTTGTGAAAAAGATTTGCAAGTTAAAAACAATGGTGTCTCATATGCTAACATCACACTCACATAAACATATTTTCATATTAAATTTAATTGAATTTAATACATCCATGTGTTGCTGCAGAGAATAATAATACTTTAAACCACCAGTCTGCTCAGTTTTTCAACTGGTGCTCTGCAGAAAAACTGAGATGTCGTGTATAGAAAACCTTTGAGCAGCTTTCACTCAGGGTTTTGTTGCAGACTTCGACTCTCTACATTCAGATGTCATTTCCTAATTATAGTCTGAACATAACTTTTTCAATTATGCCTTCTGCATATCAGTAGGAGCATAATTGCATTTTATATAAAGGCCTAAAAGCCTTTAACAATTTCCTGAACTGAAAAATGCTAATTTGCAAATGCATCTAAAGCATACATGGCACAAACCAGAGCTGCAGTTTTCTTGAGAAAAATTTTGTTAAAATGCTTTTTCTGTTGTCCATACTCATCTTAAAAGCTCTAAAGGCTCCACTGACATGGGTTCTGCAGGTGCTTTTTCCTGCCAGGGTACTTTTGAGATTCAGAAATGTGTGTCTGAGTTTGAGCTGCAGCTGTCAGAACCGACGTCGTCAAGCCAAAACATCCCAGAATCCGCTGGAGTGTGTTCACAATCTGTGAATCAACTCATCCAGCAGGAGTAGGTTTTATTTAGGGGCTGCGGCTTTGCTCTTTGCAGTGATCCTCTTAGATTCCCATAACTCGAACCTTTATTGAGTTTCCTATAAACCTGTCAATCATATCTAAATTGGTAATTAAAGGCTCCCTGTTGCTCCTTGCTTCCACTACTGCTATGACTGAATCACCCATAAGGTATTTTTAGAGCCTGTGAGCGAAGTGTTACCATTGGATACCCAGCGTTATATAAGCATGTTGGGTTTTTTTTTTTTTTTTTAAAGTCCGTGCTCCCAGAGGAGTCAGAGCAGAGAAAGGGTCGTGAAAATTTCACCTGACGGTCAGCAGCGAACTAAGTCAGCAGCATTTCTTAGAAACAGATGAATGAGGATGTTTCAGTCCAATAAAGACGATTTCAACTAGCAAGAATCCCCACCACAACCTTTAGATTGCACTGGTGCTTTGAATCCTCATATCTGAAAACCTTCCTTAAAAATAAATGTAAGTAAAAAAACATTTTCAAAATATTTCTTCACTTGTTCTAGTCCAATGGAGTGTCTAAAAACTCTAAAAACTGGTGATAAAGAGGGTAATTTCTCCAAACCATTCATAAAAATGAGAACGATGGGAGAGCATAATGTCTAAAGTTAGACGTCTGTGTTAATTTTTATAAGTGAGGACGCAGCTACAAGAAAATAGCTACTGGCCTAAACTTGCTAATCAAAATGTCTTAAACAACTGGAAATATGACTAATGAAAACTTATCTCAACACTTGGACCAGGAAAAGGATGATAAGGAAGAAAGTGTGTCATTTTAAAAATGAGGCAATATTTCAAACCACAAATTTTTTATTTCTTTTGTCAGGATTTGCAATTCGATTATTAGAAAATGTCAGAGCTAGATGTTAAAAAGAGGAGAGCTTGATGTATGTGTGCAGCAGTCAAGAGTTAAACGTTTACATCCTTATTGGATTTCAGTTTGACAGTAATTAAAAACCTATTTAATTTTATGAATGAAGGATTATTGGCTGTGCTGTTTTCTCTCCTTTCATTCATCTTGACATTTGATTTCTACAAGAAATTGCAGAAGCAATCAGGTGGGATCTAATTTTGACCAATTCCTGCCTCCTCTCCGCTCTCCTTCAACCTCCTGCTGATTGACCTGAAAATTGATCTCAGCAAAATATTTGAAAGGATGTCTCACTTTCTGAAATACCCAGAAACGAGAAGGTTTGGTGGAGATGTTTTATTCAGTAGCTTTCTCTAAAGTTATTTTTAAAACATATTAATTCCACAGTATAAATAAACATATATTCCTTACAGCTGTATGATGCAGCCGGTCAACGGCTGGACGATGAAGCATTATAATAAGTTTAGGTTTAATTATTGACTAGAAAATAAATTAATCTTAATTTGTTTTGAGCCTTTGAGCTTTCCTTTGTTCTGCAGGAATCCAGAGTGAAAGCTGCAAGAAGCCCTGACTAAAAGGTGCAAATAAGATGCAGTGTTTTTCTTCACTCTACCACTAGATGGCAGTAAATGAATATACTCTTCAGATGGATGGCTTTAAACTTGCACATTATTAATCAAATGACAAATTGTTAATAAAAAATCCAGAAGAAATGTCATTGAAAGAAAATATACAAATTTTTTACTTTATCATGCACAAAAAGGTTAGTTTTAGTAGGTTTTTAGAGTGGGTTTGCTAGTTTTACTGGTTATTATTAGTTAAATATTTTTTTGTTTTTATTTGTTATAGTCGTTTTATATAATGGTTAATTTTTAGGTGGAGAATTCAAAAGGGTCAAAGTATTTTATTACAATTATGCTTAGATTGAATGCTCAACATAATATGCCATTTAAAAAATATATTAAATTATTGATGAACAAACAAAAACTGGTCTTAGTTTGCTCCCAACTTTTGATGTGGCCATTTTGTGGACCTCTGGGAGGCTGTAATTTGCAGACAGCTGATGGAAAATGCTTGTGTGGGGAAAAAAATATATGTATATATTCATGAGTTTATTTATTAGATTTTACTAATCTAATAAATAATACTTAAACACAAAAATAAAGGGTATTATTTCTCTAATTTTAATAAATTTTAGTTACTTATTTAAACATGCAACATAGTTCCAGTTAGTTATATTTTTCCCCACTAACTACAGTTTTTATTTATTTCAGTTAATGAAATTAATTTTAATAACTTTGGTGCGCACCACATTCAAAACTGTGCGAACTAGATACTATCTCATGCTCATGAGAAAATGTACTTTCTCTTTTCTCCCTTCTATGTCCCTTTCGGTACTCTGTAAAAACAAAACTCATATGATTTCAGCTTATACCTGTTAGAGGAATATTAGATTATGCTTTTAAAATGATGAAATTCGATAATTTTTGCCTTCTGTCTGTGACTCTGTTATCCGGGGCCGCAGGTGGGTAAGGTCAACCTGCTGGCCGCGCAGCGCAGAGAGCAACACATTCTGCTCATGGTGCTGTCCATGGTGTCCTGCTACATGGTGTGCTGGATGCCCTATGGAGTCACGGCGCTGATGGCCACCTTCGGCCGGTCGGGGCTGGTCACTCCCCTGGCCAGCGTGGTGCCGTCCATCTTGGCCAAGTTCAGCACGGTGGTCAACCCCATTATCTACGTGTTCTTTAACAACCAGGTAAGATCTCAGGAAGAATGAAGTACAATGATTTTTCAGGAGAGGAAAACTTTAAAGGGCCGGTATTCTGTGTTTTGGCCCCATTTTGGAGCACAATCAAGTAGCTATGTTAACTTCAGTTGTTATAAAATGCTATATGAGCTTATTTCAATGACTTGAAATTGGGTCTCTGTCTCTTTTAAAACTCTCTGAAACCCGCCTTCAGGAAGTCATCACAACATGGCTCTATGAGCTCTATGAACACTTTAACATTTTTTTTTTACCAGCGTTGTGCTGAGAAATAGCTCACATAATGAGCTCCGGAGATGTGCAGTTCCACCAGATGTTTGCTAATTGCTGCTGGCTAGTCTGAAGGAGCTGAGCGGGGACTTGTTTATATCAAAATCTAGTTAATATGCAAAAGAAAAGTATCTGTGAGGTAAATGTTCCAGTTTAGGCGCTCTGACATTCTGTATTTCAAACAGTTTTACAGGTGCTTCGTAGCCTTCATAAAGTGCAGCGGGGAACCAAACTCTGTTCATGGAGAGGAACAGCCAGCTCCAAGAAATCATCAGTCTGATTCCTTTCATGGTCGGAAACCAGCCTCCTCCAGCCCTTCGCAGCCTCAGTTCCTCTGCAGCAGAACCGCCGCTCCCTACAGCTGCCACAGCGATAGAAACATCCTGTTTGTCCATTACACACCATGAAAGCTTCACAATCACATCCGTCAGTGGTCTCTTCCTTTTGGGTTTTCATTTTTGTTGTTCTTAGACATTTATTGATATTTTATGTATTTTCTGGTGATTATTACATTGAAGATTCTCTTGAACAAAAAGCTTCTCCACAATATTGCTACATAAGAAGCTCTTATAAGAAACTGAAAATATAAATTCATTTTTCCAACCTTTCCTTCTATTAAACTTTGGCTTCTTATTTAAAAAAAATATTTATTTCACCTCACATAAATATATTTTGCTTCACATAAATATTCCCCCAAATGAAAAGAGGGCAGTTTAATCCCTTTTATAGCCTGTCTCAATGTTTGTTCAGGTACGTAAATAAATTAATGTTATTTATATAGCACACTTTACAGGTCAGAAACCACAAGGTGCTTTACAAAATATAAGACATAAAAACACAAAAGGAGAGATAAAACAGAATACATGGAGCATAAAACAAAACAAAACAAATTAAAAACCAATCTGGATAAATGTGTCTTCAGCTGATTTTGAAAAGTATTAAGAGAATCAAAGTTAGAGGCAACATCGGGACCAAAATGATCCAAAGTAAAAGTAAATAAATAAATGTTGATTAACGGAGTCAGGGGTGTCAAACTCATGTTCTCAAATGGCCGGTTGTGTCAAAATGTATTGATAAAACTCATTAACAAATTGTTAAAATATTAATAAATTGATATCTCTGCATTTGATGAGTACTTCTTGTAATTTAGCAGAATACAGATGAAAACAGATTCGCTTTGATTGATAGAAATTATATTTACACAACTTAAAGCCTATATTTATGCATCCCTATGGGGCCTTATAAAAAGCTGTGGCGGGCCACATTTGACACATTTTCAAAGCTTAATATGCAGATGCAGAGCTGGAGTTAAGAATGTTTCGAACCACCAGGGGAAGCTGTGAGACTCTGTAACTCTGACTTCAGCCTAAGGTTCATGTATTGCTATAATTAAACAAACACGTGCAGAAAACTTAGAGTGCACACTGCAAACATTTGCATATGCATTTGTTTCTTTTTTCATTATATCACTGACTTTATATTTGATCAGACATGCAGGTTTATCACACAGCTTGGTTTATACTCTTTCTGTGATAAAAATATTTTATGCAGCCGTTATTGCAGAAACAAGGTGTTAAAAATAATTGATGATAGTTAGGTGATAGAATCTCATTAAATCTACAACAAATATTATCCGCCTAAATGAAAAATACAAATAAGTGTGTTTATTGCTATATAAACATAGAAAATGGCAAGAGTACATTGCAGTTCAATCAGTACAATAATTTTATTTTTGACTGGGAAAAAATAAATTTACGTTTGGAAAAAAAATGCTGCTTTAGATTTTACAACCAAACTTATTCAAACTGTTTGTACATTTCAAAATTAGAACGGGGGGGAAATATTATTTTTCAATTTGTTTTAGTAACATGGAGAGAATTTTATGGCGAAAAGAAAAGATGGAGAACCAGCTCAACAACTCCAGTCAGACTGAATCATCCTGTAGCAACACCGCAGCTGCACAAACTGAGAATGCAGCTCTCAGTGCATTCAGCAGTGAAACCGTGTTACATTAAAATGTTTCACTTTAGCTCAACTTTTGCTACCACAACCAAGGTGCTGTGGTGAAGTAGTGAAACTCCTTCAGATGGATAAACCTCCTGCATATGGGAATCTAAAATAAGAAGCCTTCTTCACAAATCTCTGTGAGTTGTCTCCTCATCCGTCTTGATTAACAAATGTTAATGAGAAAGGTGGAGGATCTGTCATGCTGTGGGCCTGTTTGTTATGGACACAGACGAATCAAACCACAACTTGGAATGGAGTACCACAGGGCTGTGTGCTCGAGTCATTATTTTTACTTTAAGGATTTCAGATAAATTTGGAAGAGCTCTTTTTTTTAAAACCTAAAATTTGGGTTGATAATAAAATGATTTAGATTTTGACACACTGTGAAACCATTAGCTATTCTTTCTTAATCATGTCCAGGGTTGGAAGCTGGACCATATTCCAGGAGTCACAATGTGGGAGGTGGTGTTTAACTTTGATGCATAAAAAAAACACGGTTATGACTATAAAGCATAATTTCAAGAACAAAATAACTTTTTCTTTACTTTTAACCTAAGTAACAAAAGAAATATTTTTAGAAAAACTCAAATAATACCATGAAAATGTGAAAAATCTTCTGCCTGTTCCTACATTTGCTCAACAATCAGTGTTACATTAAAAAATAAATTGCAAACAGAAATAGTGTCATAAATGCAAACCACATGTTGGATTTGACACACATGTTTTTGTTGGTTAAATATACTGAGAGTTAGTGTGATGCAATGGATGCTGGAGTGCACAGTTTTTTAAAGTCTTCAAAATAAAATAACTAATATTAAATTGTATTTACCCTAGGCTCGTAAATACAATTTAAGAATCCAGTTTGAGTATGCTGTCTGCATCAGAAACCACGTCACAATCTATTTACAAGCTTCTTTTTAAGGGTTGGGTTTTATTTAGTAGTGCAGACAAACGCTGCAACAAATGGAACCAAGTGAAACATACCTGCCATAAAGGAAGGAAGACATGGTATGATGTATTTCACACCACATACTTACGTCCTCCACAAAGGTCACAGCTCTCACAGATCTGAAGGGCTCAAAGCTTCCAGGAAGTACACGCAGAAAAACTCGTCTGCTTTGGGGAGCATCTGCTCAGAAGCGCATGGGATGTCACGGGCGACAGGCCGCTCCACTGCATCATGATCAACACCTACCAGACCAGCATGGCGCTGCCGCAGGTGCCTCCGCCGGTGCCCCCGCGGCTCGGCAGGCCCGAGCCGATCCTCATCCCGACTCAGCTTCCATCGCCAGGCTACAGCAAGCCACTTCTGCGATTTCTGGTTTGTGTGGTGACGCTGCACTTGTTTCTGTCTGTCGGAGGATTTCTGTACCTGTACTACAATGAAAGACAAATTGCACATGTAAGTAGCGCCGCGGTTTGTAACACAAGTTGTTTTGTTGTAAATCTAAAGCTGAAAACTTGAGTTTTCTCTAACTGGTGAGGCAGACACTGATGCAGATTCACAGGTTTTGCACCATCTAAAGTCTCACCAAAATTCAGTGTGAGATGCAGAGGAAATCTGTAAATGCAACGTACATGTCACACCTCACATGCTGTTTTTGGCCTCATGTTTAGCGCATTGCTAAAGTAGACTTAATACAGCGCAGAGAATAATTATTTGTCTATTGTTCCACTCATGTTTAACTTTCTCTTGCTCTTGCAGGCAACCTACTCCTCACCACAAGGAAGAGGTAAATTGATTTTACTGATTAATGCTGTTCTGAGTTCAGAGAGAAAAGTCAATCAGATAAAGAAACCTGACATGCATTTGTGTTTTTTTTCCCCTTTTAGTTGGTTTTCCCCCTGTAGAAAAACAAGAAACAACCTACAGAGCCTTTGCACGCATGTTAATTGGAAAACCAAATGCTTCAATTGAGAAAAAATGTAAGAAAAAAAATCTCTGTTTTCTCTTTTTATAGAAATTCAGTTATAATTAAAAAATAAAAAAACAACTTCTACTGTTTTTTTCTAGCTGGTTATCTTGAGTGGAGAATGGACCTCTCAGTTCGCAAGAACATCAACTACTTTGAGAAAAGCTGGCTGACTGTCCTGGAGCCCGGTGACTACCTCATCTACTCCAGGGTGACCTTCTCCAAGCACAGCATCGCCCCGCTGACCGGCTGCATCAAGCTGAGGAACAGCGAGAAGGAAGAGAAGGAGGTGACTAAGGCCCACTGCAGCCTGAACGACAAGGACGGTTTGAACCCTCAGCTGTGCACAGTTACGCTGCAGGACGTGATCACGCTGAGTAGGGGAGACCGGCTCGCCATCTGGGTGGAAAACCTCTCGCTTGTGGACTACGGAAAGCAATCGACGAGTTTTGGGATGTATAAGCTGTAGGAGCCGCATGGACCAGGACTACAAAACATGGATCTGCGACTGTGGATGGAAAATAGATACTAAGACTCTGCAGGAGTTAATCAACAAACTTTTGTGGAATTGAGAGACATTTCCAAACTATAATTTATTAAACAACATTGTCTATTTCTTTGTTATTGTCAGTGATTGCTTTGTATTTATTTATATAAATTGGACTATATGTAAAATAACTTTTATATTGAATTCTGTTTTTTGGTGGATGAGGGAATTACACATTTTAAGGATTAGCGCTTACATTTTTATTGTCCAGCAGCTCTTTATGGGCATTATTTGACAAAAAAACCCTCAAAAGTTCAGGAAAACAGCACATTTTAAATGTGATAAAGAACAGAAACTGCTCTGAACCACCGTGGTTTGAATTTTCTAGGGCACACAGCAGCAACTAGTGATGCACCTTCTCACGGTGACAAAGATAGACACTTGACTTGTAAATTATCTTCAGAAATCTGATGAGATCAACTTTTTCCTCTCATCACAGTTATCCTTTTTGTAATTTAACCTTCTAAATCAAATCAGTATATCTTATTTCAGATTTCAAAAATAGAACAGAATGGAACAAAAACCCATTTCTGATGGAAGATAAAATAAAAAGTTTATGTAGGATGTGAGGAGTCTGCCGCTGTCCTCTGAAGCAGAACCAGGACAAACAGCAAGGACAAATCCAATGACCCTTTCAGCTCCCCTCACCTTCCGCTGCAGGGCTGCCATGTTGCATCATTACCCTGAAGGGTTTAACCTCTTAATTCAGAGGGGTATATTTTTTTTATGCAGGTTTCTATGGGTAGGTTGGCCCAGATTTTGGGGAAAACCTGAGCATCTGACATCTATTTTTAGCTTTTTAAGTTATGCAAGCAGTGCTTCAAATATGTTTTTATTGCTTTTTTCCAATGTCGATTTGGCAAGGTGCAGTAAAGAGATTTTTCACTGTATTTAAAAAAAAAATGGAGAATTAATTTATTTCTAGACTGATTTTTTCTACACTGCTCAGAGATTTTTTAAAAGCTTTTTTATTCTGCATATGAAAACACACAAAAGCTCGTTAAATTTTTCAGGTTCCAAAGAAACTGTTGATGAATAAATCTATGCCATCCATCTTGAGTCATGGCACTCATACCACGCTCGCTTGGGCCTTTTTATGTTCCTAAAATACCTTCACTCTGCTTCTTCATGACTGCAATGTTTCATTTTTAGTTCATAAGTACACCTGCAGTACTTGATGAGTAATTCAAAACTCCGGAGAGTATAGGTTGGCAAATAAAAGGTGCTTTTTACATGGAGTATAACAGTATGGAAAGTGTGAACCTCTATGAAGGTGTGCAGATGCAGCCTACTCTTACAGCATGTCACTCCTTCCACTGTGCAAAGAGTTTCCTGAGAGCGAAGCTGAACAACCTACAAATTCCTGAGCTGCATATGTGATGAACGTGGGGCGGAAAAGCCTGCCTGCTATCTGTGGATTTCCAGCATGAATGTAGAAAACCTATTTCCATTACTGTCATGGTTACGAACTGATTTTCAATCCAAAACTCTACTTGTTATATTAAACTTTTAATAAAAGAACAATCAAACCAAACATACAGTACAGAATGTCTAGAAAAAAAAGGATAAAATACTTGCAACAATAATTGCATAGAACAAGCTTTAAAAAACAACAACAAAAAAAACACAGTGGCGTGGAAATCAGATGAACTTCTTCCCACCAGTAAGTGCTCACAGAAGGTATTGGGAATTTCGAATTACAGTGTGTGGCGCTTAATGGAAACAGTCGTTTTGAGGGGAGGTTGCATCTCTGCAACATTACTAGATCACCTAGTCTGGCTGGTGCGACGAGATGTGCCTTTGAGCCTGAAAGTTACACCTTTGCAGACGAACCAGCTGCATGAAACGCTACACAGTGCTGAGAAGTTTCTGAACAGAGGTGCGTGCAAAAACAACAAAAGAAAACACACTTCCCACACAGCAACTGTGTCACAAATTCAACAATCTGGATCTTTTGTGGATGAAAAGAAAAATGGACCTCACTGTTTTTAATCAGGAAACGTCACAGAGTAAAGGCGAATAAAAAGCATCTGGAGGGTTTTTTGTTAATGAATTCATTCAGTCCTTAATATTGCAGGTTGTTTGAATCTGACTGATGGCTGCTGGTTTTTACCCAGAAGTCGTCAGTAAAGCAGTCACTTATTGCATTTCAGTTACATTCACTGTTTCTGTGCAGTGCACCACATAACAGCGTTGACAGTGCGTGCGCTCGTCCCCATGAGGAAATGTACCGCGGTTGGTCTTCAGAAAGAGGCCACGACCATAAATAGGAAGCAAAGCGCTGTTTGTTTTCAGACCCAACATACATAATAACATCATTAAACTAAGCTTGACACTTTGAATATATTTCATGTTTAGTCCCAGTCGGTCTCAAACTCTCTTTTGGTTTTCGGACCCCTTCGGGAGGCACTTAAATATGTTTAACACCAACATCTGTTTATTTCCTCTGTTCCCAGACAGAAATCTGTAAATTCTCAAAGCAAAACAAGATTCTCTTTTTCCTCTTTAGCAATATAAAACAGGATTTTCCTTGCAAAACGTTCTCCATAAGGCTTACACCACATTTTAAATGTCTGGGTTAGCAATAAATACGGACTATCAAATAAAGGTTATCTACTCAACATGTTAAAATGATTCCCATATATATTTTAGTAAGGGTTACCTCTTTGTCTACTTTTATAATAGCAAATAGTACAGAGTTAAATCTTTCCTATTTCATTATGCAGATGCATTGCTTTGGAGTATATATGTCTGGATATATATTGATTATCGCATTTCTGATGCAGAATTTATAATGTAGAAATACTGTACATCCATGCAGTTTTTAAATAAACAGTATAAAGCTGCATGTGGAGATTGAGCTTGTTAAAGTCACCTGTGTGACTTGCTAAAATGCCTATAAAATCCCCTGAACATGAATTAGATGAATCTTTGTAATGTTGAAAAATGCTGTGTATCACGAAAGCACAACAAGAAGATTTTTCTTTTCCAACAAGGAGCCCTATGATAATAAAATACAACAGTGACAAAGTCATGATTTGAAGAGATCATCATCAGTCCGGTTTTATAAGAAGTTCAGACAAGAGAAGCAGAAGACTCAATGGCTTTTTACTTCTTTTCTATTCCAACAACAGCAGAAGAAGCTACGGAGAGTTTGTTTCTTTCCGAAATTCTTCCATTAGCAGGGCGGATCTTACAGTCCAAATGGGGGAGATTGCTTGAAACACAGAAGATTAGCCGAGCTGTTCGGCAGTAAGCATGCTCGTTTGGGTCTTCCGATGAGACGGATCCGATTCCGTCGAGCTGTCAAATCAAGCTCCGGGGTTGGAGGCGACGAAGCTCCATGTTTATGTGCAACTGAAATGTGAAGACGGAAGACACGCATAGCAAAATAAACACATAAACACACAGAAACCTGCCCCAGTGCGAGTCCGCTCCTGTAAACGGGAGCTTACAGGCTGAAGAGGTGTGCTGTGAGGACGGTCCACTGTCCTAATGGCTGCTGTCCTCCCAGCCGCAGTCGTTCTTCTGCTTGCTCAGCTTTCTCACCAATCTTTCCAGCTCTTTGCGAGACTTCTGCTCCTCCTCCAGAAACTGCTTCATCCACTTATTCTCCTGTAAAACACAGGGGGGAATAATAACATCAAAGAGTGAAGGCTCAGATGACTGGAGGTAATGTTAGTCAGTAACTGGTTTGTCTCGGATTTGCATCATTTATAATGCTCTGGCAAAGGTGTTCACACCCCTTTAAAGGTGCATTTTCCAGGCACAATGTCATTTTACAGCACAATCAAGTAACTGTGTTACCTTCAATTGTTCTAAAAATCATATATATATATATACACACACACAGTAAGTTTGGACACACCTTTTCATTCAAAGAGAATGAAAAGGTGTGTCCAAACTTTTGGTCTGTACTGTAAATATACATATATCAAATATGACTTAAAAGAAATTGAACTTTGTGATTTAACACCTTAAAGCTCAGCCTCTGTTTTAAAAACTCCTGCTGTTTTTGAAACTCTGCCCTCAGAAAGTCATTACAACATGGCTCCTTATTTCTGTGTTGGAGAAGAGTTGCACCCAGAAGTTGCAGGAAAGCGTCAGTCGGTAAGTAATGACAGTTTTGATGCGAGGTTGTACTAAAAGCTGCATTAAAAGTCCATTAGAAAAGTCACTCTTATGCACATTCCTTCAAATAAAGTGTTACCAAAAAAATGTGAAATGCACTTTAAAAGTTGGATCTCTTGAGCTGATTTGACTAAAACAATTAGACCAAATGAGAACATAATTATTGGATTCACAAATTTTACTTATTGGTTGTGGAGATCTGAATTCCTTATTGCTGCCATGTTGCATTGTGGGAACCCAGGCTTCTCTAATCAGACCTCAGCGACTGAGAGGTCTGATTTACATTTAAATCTTTAAAATGTTTTCTATACAGGGAAGACCAAACAAATGTGAGATCGACCAGCACAGGGGGGTTTCCACAAAAGTGGTTTCATTGCTGGTTTGGAGTCAGAACTCACTTTACCACCAGCTGTTTCGATTGCCAACATGTTGGCTACAGTACCGAGAAGCTGGTGGTAGAAACTGGCATGAAGTCAAAACAGTGCGAAATTAGTTCACTGTCTGTCTTCTTCCTTCTGGTTAAGCATCAACAAACAGAAATGATGGGAGGTTCAATTTAGTAGTAATAGTGGAGGCGTTTCCATTGATGAAATAGTTCAGATTAAGTGTTGTGTGTGGAAAAAAAAGAAAAGCAACAATGTGACGGAAGCAACCAAGAATGAAAACCAAGAAGCCTCATTTTCATTTACTTTTCAGTTTTCATTAAGCTCCACAGTTCAAATGTTTTTATGTGAGTTCTGTTGAGAATGTACGACCAGTAAACATCTGACCTGTATCAAATAATTGTCTTTAGTGGACACAACACAAACGGACATTTCATCCATTTTAAAATAGATTTCATTTCATAGTCAAACTAGATCTGGATTGGAATGAGATTCCCAAAAATGATTATCATAAGTAAAGAAAAAAAACAAAATAAAACCAAAAACACAATTTGATAACATAATATAATTTATGTGATAGATTTAAAATAACTTTATGATATGATGTAGTAAAATAGATACTAACAATGAAACCAACCATTTGACTGGTCAAGTTGGCCATTTGAACTTGTCCCTTATTAGGGACAAGTTCCCTAATAACTTTCTGCAACTTTCTGCCTTATTAAGTTGCAGAAAGTTTGCTTAAATGTTTTTCTAATCTGGTAATAAGTTACGTTGTTCTGAAAATTCAAAAACTTTCTATTATTGACAGGTTTTTGCATTAAACCCCCTCCCACCAAGCAGAGGGGTCAAAATTAAACCTGTTGTACTTTCTTGGCTAACATTTGCCAACTTCCATGAACTCAGTTTTTGATAATCTGGTTAATGTACAGATCTAAAAAACAAAACAAAACAACAATTATATCAAACTGAGGAAGTGTTTAAAGAGATAATTTCTATTAACAGTTTGTATATTTGCCGTTTTTGGCAACTTTCAGGTAGTTAATACCACTCAGCATGTTCCTGTAATAAATAATTTAGCATTTATTACAATTATTCCAACTTACCTTTTTTAACTCATGAACCTCGTCCTTTAAAGCATAAACTGCGTCAACCAGGCTCCTACAAGTTAAAATATAAAAGCATTTATTTCATGCCAGAAGAAGTAGGTGCTACTTTACAAAACAGTACTTTATGAACATATGCACCTATCACAAGCTAAATGTTTAGCTTGTTTTAGCAAGCTAAACATTTCATTCTATTTATTTTACACATGAAGGTGATTTTGTCTTTAATGAATACATATTTGATTGGTGAATCCAATTACAAGCAAAGATTTATGCTGAAATATTCTCAAAGCTTATTCTGCAGAAGCAACCACATGCTTACTTTTCCTCAGTTACTGTCTGTCCGTTGCTCTTAATTTCCTCCACGATTATTTTCTCTTCTTCAGGCAGGAGAACCTGAGGGACACACTCTTTCCGTACCGCTGTGCATGCACACACAAATGAACACATGAGCTATGTTGATGCCTTTAAGACCCAAAAATCCTTTTAATGTATCTGTGTGTGGTCCGGCAACACACACCTGTGGTGGTTTGGTGCAGGCTGGCTCCTGTGCAATAAGCCTCAATCACCCGAAGTATCTGAGCGTCTTCCTCCAGAGCAGCTGTGCCTGTCGAAATAAGACCGTTATTTAGCAATCAACCCTTGATACCGTTTAGAAAATGTAAAACAAGAAAGACAATGCTGATCAGAAGGGTGCATGACATGAGTTTACTGTGTAGGAAACGTTTTGCTGTATTATTAATCAAAAATATTGCTAATCCAACAGGTGAAGTAGGGCTGGACGATATGGCTGAAAAACGCATCACCATATAAGCTTTTCATATGAGTCGATATCAATAATTATTGATCCGTTTTTTTTTTTTTGTTTCAAAAATCTGAAACACTGCTGAACTGGTGGTGTGACCTTTTTCTGTTTTATACACCGTTTTCCTGTCGTTTTTATTTTTAAGCAGTTATCGTGGCAGAACCTTAAAACGCTGCTGCTCAAGTTACTCAACTGGGTGTTGCTAGGCAACCAGAGTGAATGAGTTGCTAGGTAACTAAAAAGTGAGTAATTTAGTTGGTACAACACATATAACTCTTTAATATTACATGCTAGGGAGGTCTAAGGTTTGAAATGCATGCACTTATTTTGCAAGGAAAAATTTGGAATTAAATGGGTGTGGAAATTTTATAAAATAAAAAGACAAATTTAACTTTTTCCGTAACTAAAACAAGAAAATCTGAGCAAAGTCAAGATTGAAAATGCATTCTGATTTTTACGTTTTTAAAGATTTTTTTTTTATTCAATGACTTTTTTATTCAATAACTTGTTCATGATGAAGTTTAGGCAGTGAAATATAAACATGAATTATTTGAAATTTGGAAGTAGTTATTGTTCAGGGTGAAACTCTTACTTTTTCTTATCTGAAACTCGTCATCAGAGGGCTTGCGCTCTTTCTTCCTGTTGCCTGGCAGGAACTTTTTTATCGGCCTTGGGCTCTTACTGGAGTCCTGCAGGAGCACAACAACAAACTCGATGAATCTTTGTGAACACAAACGTCTCGGCTCTACACACAGCTGAAACATGAGGCTTCAGTTCAAAACACAATGCAAGCTTTTTGGGGATTTGCATCCCGAATGTACACACAGTGAAGAAACAAAAGAACCATCAACAAACAAGGCAGCAAGCATGAGTTAACCGAGACCAAACTGGCAGGAAAACGTCTCTGAGGTGAAATGCAACCTGCTTGAAAGGGTTTCAAATAAGAGCTAATCATTTCTATAGGTTATATCATGTGCGTTCAAAAATATAGTTGCAGGAAAATAAAAGTAACTTAACTACCAAAGCTTTATCTCTACAGTCTTAGCCAAGCATTTGAAGTAAAAACTTAAGATTCAGTGTTTTTATTAAAAAAATCTAACAACAAAGATGTGGTTTCATGAATGAGGGATTTGCTTTTCTACTTACTTTTCATTTAATTTGAAATCATTCATGAAAATAGTTTCCTCTGTGAACCATATGAAAACCAGAGGTGTGAAGTAATTCACCAAAAAACCTGTCATTGTGTGATTTGTTGTTCCTGTCATGAGTAGTCGTGAGTAGTGCAGATGGAGATCCTTCTGTCAGTTCTTTACATTTAGTAGTTTGCTCCATGCTGTAATGGCCCCATTATGTAGAAACACTTCAAACTGGACAGCAATTCTTAGAATGTGATTTCAGTAATTCAGTTCAAAACATGAAACTCTTTTACATTCATTGAGAGAAGATTGATCTGCAACAAACTTTTATTTTCACTGAATGTGACGCTTTTGGCTTACAGCTTTGTCAACGTTAAATGTATTTATACAGCACTTTTAAAAACAGTGTGGTTGGTTAAAAACAAAGAGCTGTAAAAACCGATAGCACAATAGAATAAGTTCCTTTAACCAATAAAAGAGGATCTTTAATAGTGTGGCTTTTACTTCTGATGTTTTTTCCAGTTCAGGAGCTTCTTAAGACAAGGAATCTAACAATTAAAGTAAAACTTCCTGAATACATCAGTGAGGGATGTCTCTTTAAGAACTCACCTCAATCGCACTCAGACTTTCAAACGAGCTCGATTAATACCAACTAAAAGCTGCATTTATCCCCAATTCTTCTGCATTTTTTCCTTACACTTAACCTTCCATAACAATGTTTGGGTGCAGCACTTATTTTTTTGGGTTATCTTCCTTGTGAAGAATGTCATTCATTTAACTTGTATGATGACTTTTCCTAAAAATAATTTTGTTTTGCAGGTTTTCTGTAATATTCAAATCTTCTAAAATACTGAATCTTGGGTTTCAATTTGCTGAGAGGAATAATCATCAAAATAAACAGAAAATAACTGGAATATATCACTTGCTTCTACTGAATCTATATCATGTGAATTTTGAATTGAATTACTGAAAAAGTTGACATACTTAAGGGGATTTAATATATTGAGATGCACAGAGATTTCAGTCTTGCCATGAAGGCTCATGGTGATTAAAGTTAGAGGGTCAAAACTATTTAAGCTGAATAATGTGTTTTAATTACATACAATTAAAACTGTAGTATTCTTGTGCTTTCCAAACTCTTCTTCTTGTAAAAAGCAGCTTAAAGATGCCAAAAAGGGCCAAAATGACCCCATGTGTCACCTTTAAGCAGAAAATATGACTAATATGTTTAACAAATTGTGCCTCAGGCTGCTTGGTAAATGATTTGAAAGATTATGGCGTGTAGACGACACACGGAAAACTCAACTCCCGCTTTTTCTTTCCTTTCTTTCAAAAGCCACCTAAAACTTCATCCTTTATTCTGTGATGTCAACATAGGTATTGCACTTATTTGCCTGTGTCAAAAAAATTAATTGCTGAGGGACAGACCCGACTGAGCTTTCCAGAAAAGAAGCTTCTCAGGTGGAATTTTATTGCTCCTGTGCGTCAGAAATTGATTTCAATAGATGAAGGGGGGAAAAAAAGGTATCTAGGTGGCTGGCTGGCTTCTTGCAGGGAATGGAGGGAAGAGAAAACTCGCAGGGGCCACAGAAAACAGGAAACCAACATGATGAGAC
Source organism: Brachyrhaphis roseni (assembly GCA_903066815.1). Classification (NCBI taxonomy): domain Eukaryota; kingdom Metazoa; phylum Chordata; class Actinopteri; order Cyprinodontiformes; family Poeciliidae; genus Brachyrhaphis; species Brachyrhaphis roseni. The sequence goes on from CAEFZY010036833.1 coordinate 33,222, forward strand.
AATGAAAGAGAAGAAGTGAAGCAAAACAGAGCAATGGCATGTCAGCTCAACACACTCGCATACAGGCAACCCCCATCCCACCTCCCCCTGCCCACATTTTTACCCACAAGCACACACACACAGAAACAGAGACACGTCTAACCTTACCTTCATGATATAAGACATCCTCTAAAGAAGGCAGAACGGAAAAAAAGAGAAAAAAGGGGAAAAAATGTGCATGAAACATTACAATGAGTGAAGGGTGCGATGAGAGAGAACATTTCAAAACACCCTTAATGGATCAAATCTACTGTTTTTGCAGAACAGGATGAAAAACTTAACATTTGAGTAAAGAAAAAATGCAATATATATATATATATTTATCTATGTTTACCTGAATATTATTAAAAAACAAGTTATTTTGAAGTTGTTTTGAATTTGATGATTGATTTTAAACGTTGAGACGTGTTCATGTTTACCTGCGTTGAGTTAACTGTTTTTGGGCTCCCGGTCAAATTAGTCAATTTTTATTTATAAAGCATACACAACAAGGGAAACAATTCAAATATATGGGAAAAAAACAGAAGAGGCCGAAAAAAGCAACATAAGATAACAGTAATAATGAGGCCAAGCACAGCAACATAATCTCACCATAAACAAATCTGACATAACCTTTAATCACAATCATTCAGTGAATTAATGTACTCAAACATAAAATGTGCTTTAATCCTGAAAAAAAAGAACATTAGGAAAAATGTATGTAAAAAAATGTACTGAGGTCAGTTAGGTCACACTCCCCAATAGTTCCTGTAAAATAAAATATACAGATTTTTTTTATTGTTAGTAGTTAATAGATCCCCTATGATGTGATTAACTTTATCAATGGTTTTCAGTTTTTCTGGGTCTCATTCACAACTCCTCAAAATGAGTAAAGCAGACATGGGTGGATCTTTATGAGTCAGGAAATGACAACAGGCCTTAAGTTATTTTATAAAACCAGTCGTAGTTGTAACAAAAGTAATAACCAGCTGAAATTCTGAAGAAGCATTTCTTTTTAAGTTTTCTTATTTCTTCAGGAATTATTGATTACAGATCAATACTTTCCTGCTTTCCTAGGAGAATTGAAATGACATGAGGTAATTTTCCCTTATAATGAATAAGACAATCAAGGCATATTTTCCAGTAGATAAATAAACAGCTGCAGGAAATGTTACACTTTACCCAAACTCACACTTACCTACAGTCACAGAAATATTTAAAACGTTTAAAACAACTGAAACTGTGATAAAAGACGTTGAACAGGAACCCAAGTTTATCTTTCCACCATCCACAGGAAAAAATAAATTAATTAATGCCACTGAAGCACTGTACAGGGTGGCATATTATAGTCACTAAGTATCCATAGCAACCATTTATTTAAAGGTTTTCACACTCATTCTCAGTAAAAGTGCCAATACTTGTCAAGAGCATAAGTAGGTTTACACGATTTGATTTGTTAGTGAGTAAAAATGAATGAAAATGTTGTTTAAAGTTGCAGTATGTATCTTTTATAAAGAGTATGTTTTTTAAATATTTGCTAAAACTGTCAGCATGTCATGACAGTTTGTTATGAGACAGATAATCTGTGAAAAGATCGTCCACCTCCTCCCTGAGCTGAGGAAATGCACCACTCCCAGCCAAAAACAACCAATTACAGCCAGGAGGATGATCTTAGCGCTGTCAATCATCCTCATGTACTTGCTGCTAAATGTGCTAATGGCGGAGAAACAACTCAGTTACAGAAAAACTGTCTCTGTCAGAGGAGCTCTTTTTGTCCCCACACATTATCTGTCTTACACCATTCTCTCGTAGAGACAGTTTCTCTCATAGGGACAGTTTGACAAATATGTAATTTTCTTGTAATAAAAGTTACATGATGCAGCTTTAATGACCAGGAATTTGTGTTTCATCTTTCATCATTGAACCTACTATAACTCCACAGCTAATCTGAGGTAGTGATAATATGATTGGAGTTTGTATTGATTACTCATAGTTAAGTCTTTACTGTTCATTAAAGGCTCCAAAAGACAGATTATGTGGCTAACATTAGAGGGCTGTTTGTGCTGCATTTAATTTGCAAACATGAAACAAATTTGATAATCATAGCTAAGACTAAGCTTTTGTTTTTTATCAGCACACTTCCAACCCCCCTCTTCTGCTTCATAATTGGTGCAAGCACATCTGTGAGTCCCACGCTTCCTAGACTTGATGTGTTTGCTGTCAGATGAGCGTTTGCTCTGTCCAAATTGCTGCGGCTTCTCGGTTTAAAAATGACCGTCAATGCAATAACGAAACAGGCGAAGAGTTACGACTGCACAGAAGAGACCTCCACAGTAGATGGTTGATGTCGGAAAACACCACCAGCAACAAACTGATGACTGTGCAGAAACAATCCTCTCAAAGACTTCTGTGCATTTGCTATTTAGCTCTAGGTGATCTCAAAACGATGGCCGATCCACAAAGTGCCCTAGAAATTCTTGTGCTGTTATTCATCTGGACACACAAAAGTCATAGTACCCCAGTTTCACAAAAATAAGAGCAATACATACATGGAGCCAGCTATTTTGGCATATTTTCCACATATTTCAATAAGTCAGGAGTTCAGACAAAAGTTTGAGTAACTTGCTTCAAAAGGTGAAACCCATTACATCATATAGAATCAATATGCATGGAGTAATATATATCAGCTGTTTATTTCTTCTAATTTTGATGATTGCTGCTTACAGCAACCCAAAATTCTGAGTCTCAGAAAATGTAAAAAAAAAAAAAAAAAAAAAAAAAAGGAAAAAAGAAACAAAAACATAACTTACATTTCAGAAATGTTGGCGTATTCTAAAATGTGCCCATGAACGGTAAGGTATATGTACACAGTACTTGGTCAGGGCTCCTTTTGCATGATTGACTGAATTAACGTAGCAGGAACTAAAGTGATCACCCTGTAGTTCAGTTCAGTTCGTCTGCATTGTTATCTTTCTCCAGGCAAATAAAATCTGCATCTCCATAAAGCTTGACAGCATTCGGTTCAACTCATTTTCATTTTGGGCCATATCAAAACTCTGAATGTTCTTAAAGTGCTGGTTGTGCCAGAATGCATTGATAAAACCCATTAAATTGCTAAGATACCAATAAAAGGCTGTTTCAGCATCCAATAAGTGTTTCTTAAAATTAAATAATATTGAACATCTTTTCACACACTGATCAGCCCAGCCAGGAGTTTGTGATTGCTTTGGTGGTTATTTTTATTCAAAATTACAGATTTTGTGGTGCTAATTTAGAAGTATTGTAAGGACTTTTCAAGATATTTGAGCTAATGTATGATGTTATATTGTGACTTTTTATTAATCAATGTAGCGATCACAGATTTAACTTGACATCAATCACTTAAGCCCAATGCTTTTAGCCAATTTTCAGAAAAAATTTCAGTAAAATAACAAAAATTTGAGGAACTGATAATTTTGTGTGAATTCTGTGTAAATTTTGCAGATTTGCAAAAAAGTGGAGGGACTTGCTGATATAATTTGAAGTCTGGAGGGCCAAGTAATATTCTGAGAACCTTATTTGGGGTTTTCATTAGTTATAAACTGCAATCATCAATATTTAAAGAAATAACCTGCATATGAATTTGGCTCTTTTAATCGAATTATTGAAAACTTTATAATGTCCCACTGAGATGAATCTATAAATTCTTTCAATAGTGGTGTATGCTTAGTTTAAGTAAATTTATGAAAAGAGTCTAATTACTTTTTAAGCCACATTTGAAACCAGAAGCTTACATATACCAAATGTGTATAAAGATTTTTTCTCACTGTCTGAAGTTAAATCAAACCAAACTTCTCTCTTTTTTTTCCGTTTTCTTTCCATCAGTATAATTAAAAGATCAATGTTCCACCAAACTTCCCAAGTCATTAGCTGCTCTTATCCAAATGTTTTAATTAAGACATCAGCAGTAAATTTGACTAATTAACAGGCATTATTTTACAAACACGTCAGTATAAACAATTTGCAAATGTTTGTCTTTTTCTTTTAGATATGTTATACAAAGTGCTAACTTGTTATGGTGGTAGCTGCATTCAGAGAGTGTAAATAGGAAGTGAAAAGTCATACGAATTCAGAAGACTGCAGATACAATCTTTGTGGGAGAGAAGAAAAAAAACAGAGGCTTCTGCTTGCTTTGACTCCAAAACAAAAAAAAAAGTTGAGGAGGTGCAGAAGTATAAAGAATTTGCATTTTAAAAGTTGGGGAGACTCTTGGGAAAAAAGACACATAAGGCAACAGAAGGTGTTCTGCTCAGTGTCAGATTCTGTGGTAGGAATGTGTAACAACTGAAAGTTTTAGCAGAAAGTGCTGACTTATGAAAGCTTCCACCGCCCACGCGGACCACAAATCAAGCATCATCTCACATCAAAAAACAAGTAATTCATGACTACCAGTGAACTCAATGCTCTCGAATGCCAGTCACGCTTTTGATGACCAGGCAGATGTTACTGGAATAAACATCACCTTCTACCACATTTCAGTGACACTTATGCTTGCTTCGAAGCTTTTCCATTTACGCAATGACAAATAGATTGAACAGATAGGTTTGGATGACGGACTATCTCAATAGTTCAACCCTTTTCTTGACTGAAATCATCTAGATATCAATTAAAAACCCATTAAAGGTGGGGATTAATTGTGCATTTGCTGGAAATGTAAAAGCATAAAAAAAAGCCCAGGACCCCCACCGTATGAATAAATCTGAGACGACTTAAAAGCTGGAAAGGTGGACATGTAGAGGAGGGGGACTTCTTGCAGGTTCTGACTACCACAGTATTGAATGACTGATTATGAGAAACTGGTGTGGGTTTGTTTGTGCAGTTCTGCAGGTTCCTACCTCTTTGTAACCCAGCGCAGCAGAGGGCTTAAGAGGCGGAGCGGGACGCAGGCAGCTGAGGGTCCACGGCTTGCTGGTCTTTGGCGGCTCCAGGGGACCCCGGCTGACGGCGCTCGGGCCACTCAGGTGGGGAAGGTGTGTGGGAGTACCGACTAAGCTCAGCGGCTTCCCATCTACAGTCTGCAGAAGAACGTCAAAACAGACGTACGAGATTTATCAAAGTGGTCTGGAGCTCGTCATCTTTGGACTAAAACTGGGTGTTTCACACTGTAAACAAGGTGTGAGGTTCACTCTGAGCATTGTTTTGACTTTATACAGTGTATGCGTCTGCCGGTGCGAGTGGGTGTCCTGACCTTTGAAATGCTGCCTGCAGGACTTCCTGATTTGGTGTAAGGCTGCAGGTGCTCCAGCCACTCTTGCAACTCTTGAGCGCTGCTGCAGAACACTGAAAAGCGATCGATCATGCCTCCTACAAAAAAGCCCCAAAAGAAAGCAGCATGGAAAACAAAGTTCTTTCAGAGAAAGTGTGATGTGACACAAACAACTAATTAGACCGACAGATAAAATCAACCACAACCGAAAAAAGAAATAGTGGATTTAGGAAGTGTAGGAGTAAATCAACAATGAAGATCTCTTTCGCTTGGATTTTTCCTCCTAACTAATTAAACTATCAGTGTTTCAGGAACAAAGTTGTAGAAAGCTAAATCAAAATTACATTAAAGTCAAATCTTGAAAAAAAAAAAAAGTGCTGCAAACTGTTGAGGAGTCCATTATCTCTGCAAGGTTACAATAAGCAAAATTAAAATGAGTTGCAAGCTTTGTTTTGTGCTCCTGCTATAGCACAGACACCATTTAGCTTAGAGTTAGAGTAGGACTTAAATCTGGTCATAAGAACAACTTAATTTTCCCCAGTATGTCAGATGCAAACCTGTGATGTCAAATGCATGTGGAGCGTTTTCTCCATCTTCTACTTGTCTCGTTACCGTGGTGCCTGTTAGCGAGAGCTTTCCCTGAATTGGACAAAAGCCACAGAGAAAAAGGAAACAAATATGAACCTTGCATCAAAAGTAAGAAAAATTGTGATAAAACTCCTTGGAAATAAATTTTATGTTGTTAGGTTATTTGTCTCTAAATCATTCCCAGGCAGTGGAAATATCGGATTTCTACTGGTTATGGAATCTCATTTGATTGGTTTCTGTACTGAGATGGCCGTCAGTAATGACAAGCAATGTTTCTTGTCAGTGAGGAAGATGTCCCCCCACACCATCACACTGCCTCCACTGAAAGCCACTAGGCATTCACTGACAAGGCAAAACTTTTAACACATGCAATCTGCTGTTCAGCCTACAAGTGCATTTTCATACAAATATGGTATCATTTAACAGGAGATTAGCAGGTTTTCTAACTCAGAGAAAAAAATACATTTACTCTTTAATAAATTGCCAATCAAACCTCATATTATTTTAACATTAAATAATTAAAATGCACCTATATGTATAAATATGTATAATAAACCACCATCTTGCCTAAAGAGATTCCTTCTCAGTCAATGGGCAGTTAATTTATGTGTAACTAAATCCAAAAACCTCCATTTAAAAAAATCCTTTCTGATTTCTATTACAAATATTGCTACTTTTTTCAGTATGCTCTTATAAAAGTACATACAAATTACATTATGTCTCACCTGATAAATAAACCCACTCATCCGGGGACTAGCAGACAGCATAACTAGGACATTTGGGAAAAGCATAAGATAGCGCTCCTCTTTTTCCTGAAAAGAAGACAAATAAGACATCATGCTGGACGTATTGACATCACGCAGGACAGAAAACTGTTTTTTTTTTTCTTCTTGTTGCTGAGACAAGAGTGTCTGAAAGGTAACTACAGGATTTCTACAAGTCTTTTTTTAACTTGAAGCTTCTGTATTACTCCTATTATAGGATTTTGGACTTTAAACTATAATGTTTTATGAGTAGTTTTATTTGTATGTTCCAGAAAACACCAGCCAACACAGCAAGAAACTGACTTCCAATATTCAGAAGGTGACTGACATCATTTTGCAGATGTTTTTGCATGTGCTTTATTTAGATTTCAAAAGTTCCTTATTAAATAATAAACCCTTGAACATTGGTACCTTTATTTAATCTGTAAACATTTCTAAAAGAAAACAATACTTTTAAAGTGGTTTTTTATTTCATTGTTTATTAAACCTTTATCTGCATTGTTCAGTATTATAACCAGATCCAGTTTATCGAACACAGATCCAATTCAATCTGAATTTGAAGTTGTCCAAAGTCCAAAAAGCAGCAAATGTTTTCTATTTTTTATTTAAATCTTGGATGAGTCTAATCCGGGGACATTCAACCAGCAAATCAAAAACCAAAATGTCAGAATCAAGATCAAATCCAAGATTAAGAATGTAATTTCATTATAAACAAAGACAAGAAACAATTCAATAAAATTTTTGTTTATGCATAATTTTGACCAGGAAATTGGTCAAATACAATTCCAGACTTTCCCGGAACTATGTAGGAAACGTCTGACTAGTTTAGTGTGCTGCTTGGCAGAACCATGCACATTTAGGCTGCACCTGCCAATGCGAAACCACAACTTTTGCTCAAATTACCAAACCTTATTCTCTGTTAGCGTGTACATGATTGGCAGAATGGTTAAATGTTGCACATTTGGGAAGTCGACCATGATGAGTAAAGTACAAATAAACAAAACAATTAATTGCAGCAAATGTGGTTGGAAAGTGGTTGAGCATGACTAAAAGAGGCTGAAACTAAATATCTGCATTGGGCTGTCTTCCAACCACGGCCTGGATGTCGACCCCCTACACAGAAACCCCACAAGAAAGCATCGCTTGTCTTACCCTCTGCGTGTGGCTGTTTAGGTTTCTATGCGATACTTGTGGGATAAATTACTGTTGCAGCAAAGGGGAACAGAATTTTGTGCATAGCATCCACAGAAACTCGAAAAAGATTAACCTACTGAGGCAGCGATATTCACTTTGGTGAATATCTCCTGGATCTGAATAGGGATATAATATAAAGTGGAGCTAAACAAAACAATGCCAAAAGGTAAACTTTCTTATCCCTAACACACCAGATACTATCTGCTGCACACAAGATCTGGTGACCACGATTTCCAGTGTGGACAAGAACTATTTTTTTTTTTCCAATGTCTCTTTAGGGGTGCATAACAAGCACATACCAAAGTCAATAAAGATTGCCTGAATGAGAGGAAAATATAAGTTTCACACTCAGAGTGTGAGGACAAACATTTTTAAACCACAAATGTTAGGTGACAGATAGCTGATGGAGTGCTACCAAAGAAAGGAATATAGAAAAGGATTTTACGGTTTGATAACAAAGAGTTGGTGTGCACACTTCAGCAGCAAGGTACCTTTTTAATTTATATATATATATATTTTTTTTTTAACTGAACAGATCTGCTTAGGTTGTTTTTTCCAGGTTAATTTTACAGGATGCATGTTATACATTTTTGAAGTTTCATCTTTTAATATAGAGCATAAATTTTATATCAACAGTAGAACAGCATGAAAGAAATTACGAAGTTCTTGCAAAAATATCAGAGTGACTATTCTGTACTGCACCAGTCCAAACTCTGCTCTTACCTCACTGGCCCCATTTCTCACATGGACCTGAGACGTATAGGCCACTTGTCCCAGGCTCTTCATGCCGTCTCCCTCCCAGCCCCGCACTGGTTCTGACAGGATCTGCAGCTCCAGGTTCTTGCGCTTCCTTAGGTCTTGACACTGGGACTAAACACACAAACAGCTGCATTAAAAAAGTGATAATATTCTTAAAAGGATACATATTTTCTAAGAGTTTTCCATTAAATCACTAACAGTTTCTTGAGAAATTAGCAGCAATGATTTGACCTTGAATTTTACTTAGAACAATACAACTGGGGTGTTTTTTTATTATTATTATTAATTTGCTAAAATGTGTAAGCTGCATGAAGAAGCTAACTTTTTCAGGTGCTACACAGGGACTCTCCCTCAACAGACAGAAAAAATGACAATGCAACATCTTCGATTTTCCATCATTTCTGTCAACGCTGCTCTACATAGATGTTCTTGAGTGCCTACCCACCCAACCGCACATTCAAGACACAAAAGAAAAATTAAACTTGCAAATGAAACAAGCCGAAGTTGTCTAATGCTTTTTTTTTTTTTTGGGTCCCATTTCCTGTGAAGCTCTGTTGAAAAGACGAGTGAGTCACTTCGGTTCTTACAAGGAACTCAGAGCCGCACCGGGGAAACGGTGCCTCAAACTGTTGTTGACTGAGGTTCAACGTGGTCGTTCGTTTCTAATCCAGCTCTTTCATGAAGGCGTTTCATTTCACACCTACAGTAGGAACAACGCAATCACTCGACACAAGGTAAAAAAAAGAGAGGGAACAGACACTTTTATCAAAATCTTACCTTCTAGACTACATTGCAATGTGTTGCTGACACTTGTATCACAATGTGACAAAAAAAGGAGGAGGCTGAGAGGAAGTTATGCGTTTTAGTCTATTATTATTATTGAGAGTCTGGACCAGAATTTATTCAACCACGTGTCACCATTTCAGTTCAGTTTTAAGCAAAAAATTTTCCTAAATGTCAATGTTATGAACTAAGAGCATAACATCGAAAGGGGATGAATATTGTGATTAATAAAACCCACCATGACAGAATGAGATACTGTCTGAGGTTTGAGGTGGATATATGAAAGTGAGACCTGCCAGTTAATAAAAGGTTGAGTAATGACTTACCACTAGACTCTTAAACGCAGCTGTTGCCTTTATGATGTCCGCATAGTCTGGATGAGCTTCCTATGATGTAAATAAACAAACATCTGTATAAACATAAGGCATCATTCAGCAAGCATTTCTTTGAGAGGAAATCCAGGAAAAGTCCAACCTATTAACTGGAACTATTTACTTTGGCCTTATGAGAATTAGATTGAGGTTTTAACAACTTACAAATAAAACTTAACAATGTGGAAAAGTGTTTCTCTTCTATGTTTCTATATTTAACCTTAATGGAAATGGTTTTACTTCAAATAATGATAGGAGTAAGAATTTTTTTTTTTGTCATCATAGGGGAAAAAAAGCATAAAGGTAGATTATCTGGTCTGAACAGCAAATTAACAAAGATGTTGAAATATCAAACAGAATCTTTGTATATTCATAATGACTGCTTAAACTGTCTAATCTTTAATTTATGTTCACATAAATCCCAATATGTTAAACTATTTGTAATTGAGTAAACATTGATTGCAAGTTGGAAGATTTTGAGATGGCAGGTTAATCCTGTCAGCTTTTAAGAGAACACCTAACCAATGCACAGCGTTGGTTAGGTCAACCAGTATATTTTTCAGTCACAAATATACTGGACATATAATTTGGATTTACTTTCTTCTGTACCTCCACATGTCTCTCCAGCTCCTGCAGCAGTGTTGGGTATTTGTCGAGCCTTATGAAGGGCTTACTGAGGCTGGTGGTCAGGGTCAGGATGCCTGAAGTGCTTGCTCCCTGGCTCTCAATGAACTTACCCAGTTCATCACTATTGAACACACAAAAACACCATTTTATTGTTTGTGAGCAACTACAAAGTCATGATAAATAACAACAAATAAATTCAAATGCACTGTTCGGTTTACATTTAATTGATGAATCCTTTAGAAATCACAGATTTTATTTATTTTTACACTGGTAAAGTAATTTTAATAGAATTCCATACATAAATCATTCTTTTGCATTACATCTAATTTTTAAGTATGGACAATTATTACTTATTAGTCAATATTAGATGTGCATTGACTAAGTACATGTAAGTATTGATGAGTATTTTTGCAGAAAACACCCAACTTAATCCAGAAAAACAATACCCAGCAACAGTTTGAATATTCGATCGTAACTCTTTAGTAAAAGAAGCTGCTTCCTGAAACAGTCAAAAAACATTTGGCTGACTAAAATACTGCGTTCAACAAGAAATACAATCCAAACTGTTGAAATGATGAAACACTTCAGCAAAATGTTGCAACATTCTTTCCCTCTCAAATTAAAATTAGCTCCCCCTGTAAGTGAGACTTCCATATAACACCTATGATTCATTGTTATGACATTATACAAGTGGAAAAAAAAAGAAAAAAGAATCTCACAACTAACAATCATAATGCAAATTAGAACATGGATTTGTTTCATGGGGCTTATGTGTAATTCCCTGCAACCTTCCCTATGTGTTTCAAATGGAACAACATCAATGAGTTTCCATGATCCAAAGAAGAGAGTCACATAATCCTGCAGCAGCTCAACCAATTTGAACCAGTGAGTAAAACAGAACATGAAGACATTTGCAGAGGAAAAGCAAATGTGCTTACTGTGAAAAAACCTGTCTACCTGGTTTTCAATATAACCACAACTCTATATATCCTGTCAACAGTCAACTTCCTGTGTGTAACTCAACATTTGTAGGCGTGTGTGTGTGTGTGTGTGTGTGTGTGGGTGGGTGTGTGTGTGTGTGTGTGTGTGCGCGCACAAAGCAGAACTTCATATGACACATCCATGTTAACTATTTCATCAAGGCTGGACCATAGCATATTTCTTTTATCACGCTGCCTTTATGAGGCTTTTACTGAAACACACACAATAAATCTAAAAGCAGCGTTTTACCATGAGGGGAAGAGAAGGAGACGTTTAAACAGAAAGCTAATCTGTAAAGTCTCAGAGGAAGTGAAGAGACATTTGAATTTAAAGATGGAAAGACTGACACCTTCTGGATAAAAGCAGGACTACAGCAAAACAAAAGAAAGTGAAATTCCCAAAATTTGAAAACCTAATCAAAAGTATTTTTGAAAAATACATGAAATTTAAATGAATATATATAAAGATCTGTAGTTATTGTGTCAACCTTACAGACCAGTCAGGTCTTCTGGTTCTGGCCTGCTCTACATCCTCAGAACCAAACATGGAGAAGCATTCAGCGTCTATGCACCACAAATCTGGAACAAACTTCCAGAAAACTGCAAAACAGCTGAAACACAGATTTCCTGGTAAATCCACCTGTTTCTTTTGAGCCACAATAAATGGAATATTGACCAACATTTTGATGATGGCACTCATCAAAATTTAATGTCTCTTACTGGTTGCTCATCTGTTGACTGTATGGCAATTTTTAATGACTTTTTATTTTTGTATTTTTATGACATAAAGCACTTTGAACTTGTGGCATACAAATAAACTTGATTGATTGATACACATATAAAATGCACAAAGATCAGTATAAAGTTCTCATTTAACCCTCCTGTTATGTTCGTTTCTGGGGTACAGCAATAATGTTCATGGGTCAATTTGACCCGGGCAGTGTTTAATCATGTAATAGTGTCAGAAACCAAAAAATTCCTCCAAAACATTTTTGTATCTGATTATTAACTCCAATACTAACCATTTCAATCAATATTTGTGCAATTATGGTTTTTTATTTCTCAGAAATTAAGGATTAATGACAACAACCTACTCATTTACTCATTTGGACATAAAAAATTTAATTTACATTTTTTTATGTCCACTGGAAAAAACCTACACACAAAAAAAAAACAATACTTTCCTTGAAAATGATCTTTGGTAATTTTTTTTATATTACATTTTATTTTATTTTTTTAATGGGTGATCTTTATAATTGAACTTGAGACACATATACTGTTCAGGGTCAAATTGACCCGCTGATTAAAATCATGAATCATGAGTCATGCAGAGAGTATTTATGTTTTCCTTCACTTCTGCTGAGTGTCCACTCAGTTTGGGTGGAGTTTACCCACAGGAACAGAAAACGTTCCTGTCAAAAGTTGCATGAACACCTGCTTTCTCGCAGTTTCCTAGTGAAGTAAAGAGAATAGTGAGAAATGGGCTTGTGTGTGTCGGGGTGTGCATGTATGTGTGTGTGTGGTGGCGTGTGTGTCGTGAAATATGGTGCATAGCTGCAAGGAAACATATAGAATTGGACATTTTTTAATCTTGTTTTGCACTTCAACTTGACTGCTGGGTCAAATTGACCCAAACAGTATTTATGTAAAAAGTAGACGCAGAGGGGTTGCAAATGTGTAAAATGAATAAATTTTCAATTTATATGTAGAGTGCATCTATTAAGATAAATAGAAAAAATTTCATGCAAAAAAAAAAAAATACTTCCAACTATTTAAAAAAAAAAAAAAAAACTTTAAAACGGGTCAATTTGACCCAGAACATAACAGGAGGGTTAAACTAGAGAAAACATGTACCTCTCAACCTACTAAAAAGCTCTCATACAAACTAGTAAGTCAAGACCCACCTGTTAAGAATTACTTCTGAAATATTGACCAACCTACTTAATTTTGGTGATGGCACTCATTAAATGTTTGTTCAATTATTGTATGGCGTTTTCTTAATAACTTTGTAATGTTGTGTTTCTAGTACCTTGCAGCTGAAATGAACTTGATTGATTGATTGATAGTAAGAACTGTGAAAATGTTGAAAAGCTTTTATAAAATTAGTGATTAAGTTTCAGATAAACTATTGAAAAGCTTTTATATAAACTAGTCAAATATTTCCTGATTGTTTCAACTGAAAATTATGGCGTTTCATTATACCGGGAAGGAATCTTCGTCGAAGACCGGAAGTGGTACTTTTTAAACGGAGCTAGTTCTGGTTAGCTTCACGTGTACGCGGAGGAGTCGGGTACAAACTGGCCGTTGGTGTTTCCTGTGAAGGACACTTAAAAAAAACGTCTCAGCTTTTAAAACTGTTGGTAAAAGAAAGATAAAACAACAGCAGCCTGTCAACGGTCGAACCGTTGTCCAACCGTCAAACCGTTACAGAACGTAAACTGGGGAGGATATTTCTGTGGAGCTAGCATGTCTGGAAAAAAGAGTGACGGCGGATGGAGGAAAGCTTTATGGAATCCAGAGAAAAGAGAGTTTCTAGGGCGAACAGGGGACAGTTGGCTTAAAATATCCGTGTTCTACGTGATTTTCTACGCCTTCCTGGTTGGGATTTTCATCGGGACCATTGTGATTTTGATAATGACCTTAAATGTCTACAAACCCACATACCAGGACAGAATTGTTCCCGCAGGTCTGTCATTCGAACCCTACGCCCAAAACTTTGACATCATTTTCATGGAGAACGACCCGTCTTCATATGAGAAGTACGTCAAGAGCTTGAAGACGTTTATTGAGCAATATAATGATGAGGAACAGACTGACGACATGAAATTTGAGGATTGTGGAGACACTCCGAAGTTTTACACTGAACGCGGCGAAATCGAAAGCAATGCAGGACAGAGGAAAAGTTGCCGCTTCAGCAGAAAGATGCTTCAAAGCTGCTCCGGGGAAAACGACGACACCTTTGGCTATAAGGAGGGACAGCCGTGCCTCTTTGTCAAGCTCAACAGGATTATCAATTTCAGACCACAACCTCCTTCCAGCAGACATTTACTTCCAGACGATCTGTCAGAGAAAGCCTCTAGTAAGGTCCTCCCCGTTCACTGCTCGAATAGGTGGCAGGAAGACGAAGGCAAGGTCGGAGAGGTCAAGTACTTTGGCTTCGCGGGCACCGCCGGTTTCCCTCTCCAGTACTACCCCTACTACGGCAAAAGGCTGCAGCCCAATTACCTGCAGCCTCTGGTGGGCGTCAAGTTCATCAACCTCACCAGGAACTTGGAGCTTCGCCTCACCTGCAGAGTGTACGGGGAAGGCTACGACGATGACGGCCTTGATGGATTATTTTACGTTCACATCACTGTGAAAAAGTGACCCGAGACACGACGATGGCAAAATTAAAAAAAATAAAAAAATAACGTAGAAAGATATTCAAGAGTTCAGATGCCGTCTTTGAGTTTTTCTCTCTTTTCTGTCCAGAGTTAAAATAGAATGTAAAATACACAATAGCAAATATTCTTTCTTATGTCAATGGGCAATTGTGGCGGGGGAGGGGGGCTAGGGGGATTAATGAATTGTTTATCGATTATTTTAAAACTGCAGTTGTACTACTGATGTATAGCGAGTTGTCTTTGTTTCATCCTTACTGGTTTCTATATATTTTTGAAAGATCCAGAGTTTGTAGGCCAGCCGTGTTATGATATTCAGTTTCATGTCAGCTTTCAGAGTCCAAGGTGTTCCTGCAGGTGTTTATTTTTGTGAGTTGATAAGTGTGTTTGTCAATGTGTTCAGACTAAATTGAAATACTAGCTTGGTACTCTAAGGTGTTAAGTTGACTGCTATATGTTGCCTTTTTGCATTTTCTTATTCAAGTTCGCTGTAGAAGAATATTTTGTTCACGTTTTGTTCATCTTCATAATTAAATAGTATTAGATGACATTTCTATTCAATACAATGTTTACTTGTCTCATTGATTGTAGCACATAAATGTAAAGTGCATTATAAATAAAATTTATTGATACTATTAACATCTACTCATTCTTAATTCATATGGTAAAGCTTAAGATCAGGCTAAGAAGACTGAAAATCTGTTTTACTGGACATATCACGTTCCTTGATGCAACTTACTTTATCAATTGTTATAATGGAAACATTTTATATTTATGCAATTGTACTTTTTTTTCGATGTATGACATTTATGAATATAATGCAAAAGTCTCTGATATTAAAGTTAGAGAAAATCAGAGGCAATGCAGTATCCCATGTATACATGGTGAATTACGAGAAGATGAGGGGGGGAAAAAACAAAATCCTCAGAGTAGATTATGCTAGAAGAGTCACCTCTACTATAATCAGAATAAATGTTTCATAAATTTACTGTACGGTTTTGGAGAAATACAATGTACCTCATAATACCGATGCATCATACACAATCTCATTTCCAGGAATGTGTTTCTCAAATTTTTTGAAGAGGTGACGACAAACTCTCTTTGGATTACTTTGGTAGATGGCCTGTTTTAAAACCAGAATATATATTTCATAATTTTGCTGTACGACTTTTGAGAAATACTATGTCGAAGTGCCTTATAACGTTTACCAGGGACATAAATATAACTCAATTTCAGGAATTAATTACAACTCTTCATCAAGGTGATTAACTTTCTTTAGAATACATTTAATTATCACATTCTAAAAGCAAAATGAGTACGGTAATTCATAATTTTATTGTAGATTTTTTTGGAGAAGCACCCAAAGTACCTCAGTTGTTATCCAGGACATGTGCTGTGTGATTTTCAGGATTTGATTTCTCTCAATTTTCTCAGAGGTGACAACAAGCTCACTTTGGATTTTATTACAGGTTAACCTACACTATAACCACAATTAATATCTCATAATTTTACTGTACACTTTCAGAGATCGACCTAGACATAGTGCATCATATTATCCAGAAACAAGAAAAAATTGTTCTGACTTCATATGAGACAGTGAGAAGAAAAAATGTGATGGTGTCTCTTTATGTACGTAAAATTCTCATTTCAATCATATGAAATCAAACAAACGAAAAAAAAAAAAACTACCACTATTGATAACAAGCAATAATATATAAGTTTTTGATTTATTTTTTGTAGGGAAGGTCTACAGATTCAATATGGATATAGTATATGGAGGTGGAAGTAACAGGTCTGTAATAAGTACACACTCCAGACAGTTATGCCCCTCATTTTCCCCGCATTAGTTTTTATTAATTTTCACCTGCAAGGTCGTCCACGTTCAGAAGCTAATGTCGGCTCACTTGACCGCAGACTGAAGCTGCCAGTGGTATGCTAAGCTAGTGGATAGAAAGCGTTGTTGATTGTCTCTGTTGAAGCCAAATATTGGACAGTAATACCACTGCTTCTGTAAGGCGTTCAGCGGGTAGCTGAGCAGACTCCAATATTTTGATTGGGAAAATATGGGACAGAGATTGCTGCTACAAAATACGTGTGAAGATGAATTGAAAATAAATACGGTTTTGACTCCTTTATTGAGACATATGAGTCAAACATTTTACAGTCAGCGTCTGATGAATGTGTTCTCCGCTAATGGTATGCAATTCCCCGCTTTTTCTTTTAACACCATAATAACTTAACGCATGACAAAACAGAGGCCCATTATGTAGAAAATTTTATATCACCCTTAACTGTTGTCTATTAATGTAGGAGGGGATGCATTTTAATTTCTGACCCTGCCAATATCTGCATCCCCTGTTTATTGTCCTATTGATATGAAACTTATACCAGTAGCTTAGAGAACAAGTGTGATTATGTAGAAAAAGGGAAATCCCTCGTAACTCTTCATTCTCCAAGACAGCAGGGGGATACATTTTTCGGTAAAGCCTATTATTAGCCAACCAATATCTGCATCCCCTGTCTATTGTCTTATTGATATGAAACTTATACCAGTGGAAAGAACATATGTTATTGAACAAAAATGCCATCTAAAACCTATTAATTGTGAAGCTGAACTAAACGTGAACAAACATTCTTCTACGGCAAACTTGAATAAGGAAAATGTATAAAAACAAAACATATAACAAAATCTCTACGCACTCGCATAAATAAACACCTGCACGGGCATGGGAGCGTGGATACAAACCGTGAGCACTAAAGTAAAAATAAAACAGAGGACTCTACAAAGGTTTGCCACATAAGGATGAAACACCATGGCGACAGAGATACAACTCGCTACATATCAGTAGTGAAACTGCAAGTTTTTACAGTAATCGATGAACATCCCAATCATCCCTCACCCCACGCCATCATTAACTGTAGAAAGAGTATTTGCTATTGCTACCGCCCTCTATTTTACAACCTATTTTAATTCTGGTCAAAGAACACGAAAAATCAGACGTTATCTGAACTCTTGAATATCTTTCTGTCTTTTTTTTTTTTTAATTATTGTTATTTTATTTTATTTTGCCATCATCATGTCTGGGGTCACTGTTTCACAGTGATACCTTCATATGATACCACAGTAACCTTGATACAGAAGTTCTGCTTTAATTGTAAATTTGATTATTAAATGCTAAAGGACTAACATAACTTACTTCTTTTCTTATGCAACATATAAAATCTAAAGAACAAATGAAAACCAGTGACACCTAGTTAAATACCAATCCTTTTTTAACAGTATTGTGCTGTTTTTGTGTGCAGAGGCTGACCTGTGATCAGTAAGGATGCAGACGGCTGATGGATGACTCGAACAGTAATTCAGATACAGACTCTTGATCTGACTCATGAGATTTAAATAGCATCCCGCCACTCTCTGTTGCCCCTCTGCAACTCTGGAAAATCAGAGAAAAAGTTAAGATTATGAAGAGGAAAAAACACAGGACCGGTTTAAGTATTAAACGTGGAAAGCCATTAAAACATTTAAAATAATTTTATTCTTGTCATTATTCATGATACACAATGATTTAAAATGAAATATTCTGTGTTAAAAATACACATTTATTGTGTAACAGCAAAACTTTAAGAGCTTATTTTGGCACCAGTTTGTAAGTAACAGTGAAGGGGAACTTTCTCAGCTGTGAATAAATGCTACAAGAGCATTTCATATAAACTAAGATGCTCATATAAACTTGTCTAACATTACAGTCACTGTGATATTACACATTCACACACTTTGCAAGGTGGCACTTGTACAAAGACGCACAACCAGAGGCGTCTAAGGGGAAGGAAGTGATTGCAAAAATGTACACGTGGGAAGCTTTGCAGAACTTTACAGTGTTAAATGTACATAAAAGGAAATGATCACATGTACTTGTCGTCTTCTGGTCTATTAAACTCCACGAACACAGTTTGAAGAGATAAATTAGACTTACTTGGTGCAGTCCTCCAAAGCTAAACACAGTCCCTGCTGGAAGGTGAGGATCTCCTCCAGGTTCCCACACAAGGTGGCGCTGTCTCCACTACTTAACCTGAACATGCAGGCGTGAGAAAAAACAGTCAGCCCTTTCTAAAATATGACTTATTAAAGAAAGTTAAATATTAGAAAACAAAGTGAAAATTAATCCAGACTGTTCTAAACTATGGTAACTTTTGCATCAAATGTCATAATTGTAGTAACTTTTAAATCACTTCTGAGGTTTTATATTTTAGAACATGCTGAAAAAATGACTTGTTTCTCTCTGGGAATAAGATTAGATTGATTCAATCTTGTATTTTTTGTTTTGTTTTTTTTAACTAACCAAAATGGAGAAGTGGTGTGTGAAAAAATGGCATGCAATGATTCAGCTTATAAAAACACCTTTACGAGCAACAACTTCAGTTTTTCTGTAACATCTCACATTATTATGGACAAGCTTTGCTCACTTCTTTACAGATTTTTGAGCAGTAGATTGTTTTTACACAAATGTATTTAGGCCACACAGCAGTATTTTAACCAAACTGATATTGAAGTTCTATCTTCAGTCTTTTTCTGTCATGAGATTGTCTTATGCTTTAGGTCATTGTCCTGGTTCATGGCCCAGTTTCTCCCATATGCTTTGCCTTTCACCTCTGTGCCTGACAGTTAGTAAAATATACTTAATTTGGATGCATTAAGTTTACTGCTACAAGATATTAGGAAAGGATTACCTTATGATATTTTTGGTGAATACTGAACCAATGAAATCAATTGCAAATAAATAAAATTTTCCTCATTGAAATGTTATTTTCATGACAAACTGATATCAAATGTAGCTTTTTTGCTAACTATTATTGTTGCTATTATTATTTTAAAGAAAAGAGGCTGTTCACCAACTCTTACTTATGTCTTTAATGGTCTAGTCACAAACTGGGGTCTTTGGGTTTGTTCCAGTCCCCCTTAGCTTTGCACTGTGTAACTTCAAGTTGAAACATCACTTCTGTAAGATTGGGAGCCAACTAGAATGTTTCCATTTGTAAATAATTAAACCAATTCTTAGATTGATGGGCAACAAATTATTTTATTGCTTCTCCAAAGTCATAGCTGAGGTCTTTGTTTCATGGCAATATATTAAAACACGCCTCAATACTCAGACCAAAAAACTGGCACAACTTCTGCTTTCACAGAGGAGCCAACTCTTGCTAAATAGATGTAATTGTGCAGCACCTGGCAGCTATTTATACTCTAAATTTCCTCAAAACTAACAACTTAGTTAAATAACAGAAAGAAACAGAAATGGCATGACCTGTTATTTATCCAAAGTTGGACTTCACTAATCTTTATATTTAAAAAACGGAAAGGGAAAGACGGTGTACAAACCTTCACCATGACTTTACTTGTGATAAATATATTGCTACCAATATAAGTTTTTATTTTTTTCAATTACCCAAAAGGATAGGTCAAAATTCAGACTTCTAGTGTAAGAGCCAGTATGACCGATGTCATCGTTTTGTTCTTACTTGTCGCTGGCTTGCAGGGGTCGAAGGTAACAGGTGAGCACAGTTTGTAACTCTTTAACAAACTCCCGCTCATGTTCCAAGATGTCCTGAACCACCTGTGAAAAACAAAACAGAGAGAATATTTAAAACAATCTGATCTCATAAAAGCCTTCCATGTTCTGAAAATAACTTCAAAAAATGGCCAACTTGTGGCAAACTACGAATTATTTATCCATTTACATGCCATTTATTTTGTTAGTACATTCATTTATTTAATTATTTTTTTCTCAAAAAAAAACAACAACAAAAAACAAAAACTAAAAATCAAAGGTTAATCCTTTATTACTCATTAAACAAAAAATAAATTTAAGAAATGTATTGGGGGCACCTGCAGTAGGTCCAGGCCCAAACCATGACGCTTTTACCACAATGTTCTTTTTCTAAAAAGTTGCATTTCCTTTGTTCAAGAGTCCAAATAACTGAATTACAGACTCATATGTCCAAGAACATATTTTCCAGAAGCCCAAGTCTTTGTCTACACTTGCTTGGGCAAACTTGAGTCAGGCCATCATGTTTTTATGAAAGAGCAAATGTTCCTCCTTGCGCAGCTCTCATGGAACTTTTAATCTGTGCAGTTTGTTGTAGGTCCCATAATGAAATTTTAGGGTTTTCAGATGTTTCTTTTAGCATCTTGCTATCCGCTGTCAAGGTAAACTTGCTTGGATGGCCCAATTTGGGTAAGTTGGCAGTTATTTTGATTGTTTTCCACTCATAGATTAGTTTTTGTACACCATAACAACTAATTTAAAAATTTCTGAGACCTCTTTAAGTTCTCTACCAGTGGGATAAGCTGCTACAATCTTCTATTTGTAGATTTTGATTTCACCATGTTTATTCTTCCTTCAGCAGTAAGCAGGACACTAAATTAAATGTCTGAAATTTAAACAGGGCAAACGTCCTTCAAAATGCTGATACACTATGTGTGATTTTAGCCAATATAAGTAAGAATAGCTAATCTATTTTACACCTGAATGTGCATTTTTTAATAACATTTGATGGAAACTCACCACACTGAAGTAGTTCTTAGTCAGAGGAGTTCCTTTAGGAGATAATGGCTTTTCTGAGGAGGAATTTAGAGTCAATAACAGAATATATTTACCAAACAAACTACAACATTAACATTTCTAACTTCAATTATGTCATTAAATTATTCTCAGTCAAGTTTTATATGAGCCTTATAAGTAAAAATGAAACCTCTCCAATTCCACTAAAGTTACTTTTTTGGACTAAAAGAGTCCATTAAATGCATAAAATTAAAAATTTTCAGACCAATACGATCAAAGTTGAAAGGCGGGATTATTATCAGAGAAGGGAAACCAAACTCACCGCATGGTTTGATCTCTCGAACGTAGTTGCTAGGGAACCAGCCCGTCTTGCCGTTGAGCGTCCCCTCCCACCATCCGCCGTCCTCCTGCCGCGTGACGATGATCATTTCACCTTTGCTGAAGGACAGCTCGTCCTCGTTGTTCTGCTTGAAGTTGAAGCGAGCCTTCACCATCACCTGCCCGCCGCCACCGTTTTCAGACATTTCCTGTTCGAACAGCTGGGTCAATTCCAGTCACCGGCAAAACTAGTGTTTCCACAGTTTCAGTAAAGGTTTATATCTGCATACAGTAACACACTGGTGAGATATTACCAGTAATGATGCCTATATTTTCACAAGTAGACATTTACTAAATTAAAAAAAAATCATGTAGAGCTTTCACTAACATCAGTGAACTTTGCAGATTCTGACCTCTTGTGGACTGATTGGTTACTTTCTTTTTTTCCCCTCCAGGGGGCTTTTTGCGGGCTCTAGTGTCCCTTATTTGACAGTAGGCTGACAGGAAGGGGTAAGGAGAGGGGGAAAGATATCGTCGGGTCAGGGAGTCGAACCCACGACGGCCACGTCGAGGATTCAAGGCCTCCAAATGTGGGTCACGCTATCCCCTACGCCACCACAGCACGCCCGATTGGTTACTTTCTAATCTGAATCCCAAAAGTGTTGGGCTAGTAACATTCAGTAAACATGAATTATGTAACAAAAAATTCCACATTGTTCAAAAATGAAAAAAATAAATAACCAATCATCATATTTTCTTAATAAAAGTTTAAAAACTAAGTGCAATTAAATAAATTGGTAAATAGGCTTCATTCTTGATGCGCTTTCTCTGTAGTTTAATTTTTTTGTTCCAATTACTTTTTGATTACTCCATCATGACATGCACTACAGCAGAATTTGAGCTTTACAGATAAAGATGTGTGCTTCCCAAATTAAACAACCTCTTATGTTTTTAGTGAGTTTATTAAATAGCTGATTGTCAGACAGTGAAACAGTCTTCACGTCCACACCGAGCCCCTTAGATTTGAATCTCTTCTTTTCTTTGCTGATGTCTTATTAAGACTATCAACGGTGTTAATATTCTGAATTTGTTAGTGATTTTCCTGAAACGCTGTTAGGTGACAGTCTGCTACTTGTTAACACCTCCCTGTTACATACTTTGCATCTATAGTGGATTAAGGATTTCAAACAGTCATAAACTTTAATGTTGGTCATATTTAAAGCTGTTTACTTCGCACAGGCAGCCAGGGTAAATAATGGTTGCACCAAGTCTGAGTTGGGCTTGCAATAAACTAAATCCAAAGATCACATTTGATTTAGTAAACACAGAACAAACCTAAGTATAGTCTGCCTCAATGCAGTTAATCATACATGTGTAAAGGGGTTGGGGAGTGTTGTGCTTAAAAAGTTCATCAAAGTAAGTTGAGACCAATCCGCTAATTAGTGATGACTTAAAAACAGTCAACAAACAATGTCTTTATTTCATTATAACATCTGAAAAAATAAAGATGTCCAGTAGAGCAACTACACCATCTTAAAAGCTTCCAACAGAGAATATGAATCAGATTGGAACAGAAACGTCCAAAAGTTAGTACGTTTATTGAACATAAAGCAGGCTAAGTTGTCTTTTCATTAATTTAAATGATATTATGGCAGCTCAACCTGTTATTTAAAATTTCTCAAAATAAACCGAGTCACGATCATCAAGGTTAGTAGGTTACATTTATTTAGTCTCTTACCATCCTGAAAAAGCAAATACTGGTTGATACATAAAATATACACTTCATCTAGATTTTCTACTTATGACTGCCAGAACTTCATTTAGGAGATTATTTCTTCATACAAAGGAATTGCAAAGCCATCTCAGAATATATATTTTAGCATTTTCAACAAATTGGCTTAAAAAAAACTCTAAAACATATTTAAGCATTCCACCTATCCATCATTTACTCCCACACTCATACACATGGACAATTTAGAGAAACTAATTGACCCAGCAGTCATGTTTTTGGACTTTGAGAGGAGCTAAGAGTACTTTCATCTTGTTGCAAGGCAACAGTGTTACCAGCAGTGTCACTGTACAGCATGTGTTTAAGCATTCAAAATATCAAATATGGCTGAAAATAAAGAGAAATCATACCACTGATTTAGATTGTCTGCGCAGAGACCCTTTGGATCTGGCGGAAGACAGCGCGTGTGAAGACGTCGTCTGATTAGGAGAAGACGAACCGGACTGAGGACATCGCTCCGCAGAACAATCTACGCACACGCAGACAAAACAGGAAGCCTCAAATTAAGGTTACATTTCAGTGCTCTCACCTGGAAAAGGTACACAAACACGTCATGCAGGTGCACAACCACAGTGGAGGACGACAACCTGACGATAATTCTTATTAATAACGCTCTGCTGCTCTGCACTGCTCCAAGGCAGCAAACAAAGAAAGCCTACGAATTTATGATTACTCACAGAATAATCGGATTTAACCAAAACTGACATTACATGCCTGGAATAAACAAGCAGCTAAACAAAGAGCAGCCTTCAAATAAACAACATCAGACATCGCTTGTGCAGCATCCATGTTGCTCTCTGATCATATTTTCTCCAAAGCTGTTCATGTCTGATAGCAATTTTATTGCACAGGCAGAGCCAAGGAGAGAAAAAAAAAATCTAAATCAGATTTATGTCAGCTCTAGCACTGTGTCATAAGTCAGCCACTGCTGCAGAGGAACTTGATTTAAAGTTAGTAGATATCAGCTGCCCTGCAGTATGAGAGCGTTTCCGCCAGTGCACTGAGCAGTAACCTTTCTACCGGCTTTATTTGGAATAAAACAGACACAAGCTAGCAAGCAGAAGCACTCACAGAAGGAAACTCATTTCATGCCAACTGGAAGCTACCCAAGTTTGTTGTTTGATGCTTTTTCAAATTACAAAAGGATGAGAAAGGAATGTGATGCACAATTAACCTTTCAAACCTAGAATTGGATCAAATAAACATTAAAGGTGCAAGGATATAAACCTTAGGGGAACTTTCTCTTACGGGCAGTAAAACAGCATTATTTTATTTTGTGCAATCCTGTTTTATCAGCATATTATTTTGAATTCATGCCACTCTGATATGGGTTAGATGGGAAAAAGCAGGAGAGGTTCTGCTTTCCATATGCCGGCATACATCATACTTAAAAATGATTGTTATCATTAAAAACAGACGCTGAAGGCAGTGACAGGTGGGACTCATAAATCCCATATGTGAACCCGTCTGCACAGCGAAGCCTAAAAACCCCGTCTGTTCAGTGGTCACCACTTTTTACATACAGAGGATTCAAGAAACAAACACAGCAAGAAACATGTAAGGTTGCTAAATAGAAATGATCTCACATTAGATTGCAATAATTAAGATTTAACTAATCACAAGATGCACTAATCAGTCAGCCATAGATTTGATTCAGAATTAATCTGCAGCACAAACACTTAATATCTGATTCTTTTCCCCAATTAATTAATTGCATCAAAATTTAGAGCTCCCAACATTTTTGGTCTACAAATGCACTTGTTTCAGTTCAATAAAATTCACATAAAAGGTTAAGGGATAGACGCTTCTTTTCATTTTTAGAAAAGACAAAGCCCAGAATTGGTCAGAACTTGTCAGACTTTAAAGAAAAAGAAAAATTGATATCAGATGAAAAAGTCTGATTGGCGAACCTCCCGATCAATCGCCTTCAAATCCCTTATTCCCTGGTGACCAGAGTAAAATGAAGTTTCAACACCTCACATTGTGTTTTTCCATTCAATTCATCAAGGGCGAACATGTGAATCAACTTTAAAAAATATTGCACACATGTTATTACAAGCTTGATCATTATTTACTTTTTACAAAAATCAAAATGCTGTATGGATCATTGATGCATTTATTTAATGAAAATTATTAGAGTTTTTTAAGCAATGAATTGTACAAAAGAAAAAAAAATTGATGGTATCTAAACGTCTACAACCTAAACACTTAGTGCAGAGCGAATAATTCTCTCCATTGTGTTTGAATCACTTTAATGTATTACTTTTATCTGACAGACCCCAAACAAAGACTCCTCAATGAAGCAGTTAGTCCAGGATTTGTCTAGCATTTCAAATTCCAACAGTATTTTCACCTTCATACCACATTTATTACAATATTACACACATGAGCTCACAGGATACTGTCTGAGGTGCATTAAAGCATGAATAAAAATGGCACACAGCGTGACACAAGCACACACTGCCATGCAAGCTGCCCATCTGTAACCCAGGGAGACATGTAGCCAAAACCCTCAGTGTAGTGTCAACTCACTTACTGTTCTTTTTTGCTCATTGACCAAAAAATAAACTTATTCTGCGATTCCCAGATCTTTAAAATAATAATTTACAATTCCTTAATTTGTTATACGTATGTCAAGCATAGGCTAATTAATGCATTACGGTATGCTGGAATATGTAAAATTTACGGTTTCAAAAATTGTTGAAGAGGTTGTATCAGAATGGCCCGTTTTCTCTGATTGCATAGAGAACAGAGTCAAACACCGCTGCCCCTCCCACACCTGTTGCTGCATACTCTCAGTCAGCTTACTGAAAAAAGGATTCTACAATCCAAAAAAGGTTTTTTTTGGTTTTTTTATACCATAAATAAAAGTTCAGTTTTTGGAAATCTAGACATGAACTGAGTGGAAAATACTGGACAACCCATCACCCCATAAGGGAAACCCAAAAATACAGACTGACTACCGTACCTAAATTAGCTGACAGTTCACCTAATTAACCATCAAACATGAGCTTGGTATACTGACAATGTTAACAAAAATAATAATACTTAGTGGCATAAGCGCTTGAAAACAATTAAATTTAGCCAAAGTTTACGTTTTGACTTTCATACATTGACTCAAACAAAAATACAATATACTGAATAAACATTATCATAACTGTCATAATCACAATGATAGCTTAGTATCAATAATCCTTTATTGATACTAAGAAATTAGTATCAATAAGTCTTGTTTTTGAGCATTAAATAAAAGTGATCTATACCTCTAATGGCAAAACAGACAAATTTAGGAAGCCTCTGACTCCTGAAGAGAAATGTAGACTTCTTATCATAAATCTAAAAATACCATAGGAACTTTATTATTTATTACAGGCAGAAGAATCCCATTCAAACAACTGACATGAAGTTATTCAATAGTGTGAACAGCTTCTCATTCCTTAAAACAATTGGGTGCAATAAAAGGCCCAATAAATCATTTGCTATGAGATAAAAACTAAATAAATGTCCCAATGCCTAATGTTTTGTTTCTCTTTTTGCTGCCATTAGAGCCAAAAATCTAAGAGTGTTGAACTTTTACTTGGACAAGCAAACTGAACCGCAGCAAAGAAAAAGATGAGAACTGTTACCTTGCGTGGCAAAGTTGAATGCCAGCAGCGTATTAAGGACCTTGCCAAAATTCTCTCCAGTGTATAACCACTCTGGTTCAAAACCCTGGATGGAAAAGAAACAGAGAAAATACAGTTAGACAAAAAATAAAACTGAAACAATCTGTTCATACAAACTGGGATCATTTAAACCTACGCATAAAGCATGTTTCAGTCAGTTTACACTGATTTCTACTGACTGAGATCACAGCACAGTGTTCCAACAAATTAAAATTCAACTCCATTGAGTTATTATTATTACCATAATAGAGCTCTAGTCCAGAAAACAGCCAGCGTTAGTACCTTTGGATCTACCCCGGACCACAGGTGAAGTTTTCAAGTGGGAGGAGCTAAGCATCATCTACTGGCTGAATAATACCAGCATTTTGTTTCAATTATCTCCCCGTTCATATTTCCTTATAACTGTGTGGCCTAATTCAAATGTAAAATCTTAAAATATTACATTAAGATTTATGTAATCGGAGTTTAGATCCGGATATGGCGTCACATCTCTGTCTCACGTCTTCTAGATGGAAGTAGGAAAATTAGTAAGCCAATTATTGGAATGCTAACTACAACTGGAAACAAAAGATGGTGCATTGTATGAGCAGGAGTTAAAGCAACAGCTAATGGTTGCCATGGGAGATTCAAGGATTGTCAAACAAGCGTGAATGTTTTATGCAACCCACAAACACTCCAGGTATGTGTTTGATGAGGGAATAACATACCTCATGGTATAAAGTGCTAAAAAGTCAGTTTTGTGTAACTGCCCTCCGTGCTTTTCAGAGTACATTTTCATATTAAGAACTTGTTTTTACCCTGGTAGATCTGGTGGAAACCGAGGGTAGGTAATTATGGCCCTGAAAGCCTACCCTAGGTTCCTGGAAAAGGTTCTGTGGCAGAAACAGCTAAGGAGTAGGTCAAAATTAGCTCCTTTACAGGAAAAAGTGACTTTTGTTGCTTTTGTGATTCACACTAACAAGACTCTTATTCTTCCATGCAACACAAACAAAAGAAGGAGACCTATACCGAAGCAGCATACATAAAGTGATTATAAGGCAAAGATAACCACAGATATTTTGAACCTGACCCCCTTTTTGCAATAAAACAAACAGAGAAACACTCATTTGCAATTCTTTCCACTTCCCTGCACTCACAGTGCCAGGTTAGCCCAACTCAGACAGCTATCGTCTTTCCTCCAGTGGATAAAGTTTCACATTTTAAATAAAACATCTTAAATATAGAGGCTGAGCACTGTAACAGCAGATTCAGGAGTTGTGTTTAGTGCGTTTTTTGTGTGTGACGTGTTCAGGTATGATATCAACAGAGAGAAAAACTTCTGTATGATTGTTTTGAATAAAATTAAAAGAAGCAACAATATAGGCTGTGTGCTTTGTTTCTGGTCACTGGTAATGATGGAGTTACTGCAGTAGATGAGTCTGTCATGTAGGTTTTTAACATGAATTTAAGTGTGCTAGTTATAAGATTTTGACCTGAGTTGTAATAGTTGTTGCACTAAATGACAGTTACAATGTATGAACAAAGGGCAAACACATCTTCTACATTTCACAACAGTGATAAAAAAAAAAATCACAGGCCATGAACGGTAATTAGTTCTTCCTCCTTGTCATCTGCAAGCAGAAGTGAAAGCAGTTACCCAGCTTTCTTCATATAGGCACTGGACAGCCAGGCATTATTTATTTATCAGAGCAAAAGGCAAAAAGAAAATACCATAATCGCTGAGGGAAGGGCAGGGTTTGTAGTAGCCACATAGACGTCCCCAGGCTGATACGTTTGACAGTGCCTCTCAGAAACCTTCTGCCAGTGACCTAGTGGCTGCTCGCAGAACATCTAATTATGGGCTAAACCAGAGTTGGTGGATAAAAAGCAAAGAGGACCTCCCAGACATAACAAGCCAGCTGGGCAGGACTACTGAACCACTAAAGTGAGCCAAGCTTGCTGACTCAAATCGCTGCTTTAACAGAGCGAGTGATGTGTTTCAAAACCACAACAGATTATTTATAACAGACTGGGAGAGACATTAATGTCCGCTGGCTGTTCTGGTACAGTGTAGAACTGGCTGGAATTGAGAAAGACACTCTTGCATGAAGGAAAAATTCCAAGTTGGTTTGTGCTTAGTTGTCTGATAAAGTTTTAAAAAGTTACCATCACACACTTCTTAGTGTTTAATGCTACCTCACTTGTTGATATGTTGTTTTTTTTGTTGTTAAAAAACATTTCCAGTTGTAATAACGCATGGTAAGGTCATGATCACAGAAACTAAAGTAGCAACATGAATCACTCTTATGAAGATGATACGGTTCATATTACAACTGAACATGCAAACCAAGAAATAAATAAGCAAATATCAGCATACTATGTTCCTGTTTCAGCATGGGGGGGGGGGGACTGTTATCAAGGTTTATTAGATTTTTTTTTTAAAAGTTACTTTCCAAAATTAAAAAGAAAGTCCATCATACCATTCCTATGATTTAAATCCCACAAGAAAAAGGCTCAGAGACCCTTTCTCCCCACTGTATGAAACATGGAGTAGTGCACCACTCCCCTCCCCCACTCGTTGCTGAGCACTTCTAGTCAACATGAACGCAAGACTACAACTACGCTTTTATTTGCTTACAAAAAAATAAAATCAGTTTTAAAATACTTCTGGTTGTGAAAAACATGGTAATTTTGTGGAGATTAGAGGAGCGCCACTAATCAACCTATTAACACTGTAAAAGTCTACAGTTGTACATTAGAATGGCCTACAGAACAGATAACATGCCTTTATATTCACCTATCAGTTTATTATACGCCAACTTTGTAACAAGAATTTTTATTTTAAATTACTATTAAATTGAGAAGGGATTTGCTGAAGTCTATAAATAAAAATAATAATAAAGAACACTAGATATTATCCATAATCCATATTTCAACAATTATAAATCAGTAAGTGACACAATTTCACTTACTGATTTAAGTGAAAAATCAGTAACCTATGAGATATGTCATAGGTTAACATATCTCGTACCAATCCGATGCTATTTATGCTATTCTTTCTATAATTCTAAAAAGTGCTAGAAAAATACCACTGAACTTACTGTATAAACCAAAATAATTTTAGATATAGAACAATATCGTTATGACTGCAAGAATCAACAGCAATAAATATTTTGCTGGCAGTAAGAATAACTTTTTCTGCCTAATAAAGACATTTAGATCATGTCATACATTTGTACATATTTAAGCGCCTTATGATAATAATGTCAAGGTTACACCACGGACCATAATTACTTCCCTCTTTCTAAAACAGAATCCTGGAATGGATGTCTGTGACATTAAACTTTTTTTTTTATTTGTTAATTTACATAGGAATGTAAAAGAGAAATTAATCTTACAAGGAAGTGAATTATTGCTATTTGAAGTAAATGAATCAGGTTGAGAGTAAAAAAGATTCCCATCTTCTCTAGTTCACAGTAAACATGACGTCTAACCTAATAAGCAGATCACAACACAAGAAAGAGTGTGATCAAAGCTTTCCCTTTGGACTGCAGCAGACTATGGGGACGGAATAAAACGCTGCCGACAGAAATTGATCATGCAAAGACACTGAGGCAACTTACCTCCACTTTCAATGACGAGCATCCTCTTAAAAACTCCTTGATGTTGGTGATGCAGTCAGCTTCAGTTCTCGGATCCTGGGAATACTGAGCAAAAAAAATAAATATATAAACCCACACCTCGGTTTAGTAATCCAAGCGGGCATATGACACACATTGGCTCCTCAAGCCCGTCAGAGCTTTAGTTTTAGTGTCACTTTGAAGAAACAAAACCCCACAAAACTGTAAACCCCGTCCAAATGTTGCGCCTCACAATTTCAAACATTACTGAATGGCTAATGAATCTCCTCCGTGCCGTCATAAGCCACAGAAACGCCAAAGAAGCCACATTTAAGCAAAACATCCGCTCACTTTGAAGACTTTCAAAATAAAGGTCTCTCTTAACAACGAGTACGTATGAAAGAAATGCATAGCTTTTCACCTATTAATCAAAGCTGGAACATACTTACTGCGCAAACGCTGTGGATCTAGGAGTAACAACATGAAGATAAACCAAAATAGCTCGTAAGAAAAGAGAAGCTGCAACTTCCGGTTGCATTTTGTTTCGTACTTTTCAAAGAGGAGGTCGCAGCAGTGTTTCATCAAGCCGTCGAGTTGAGCTGCCCCACCAGCTACGCTTTGAAATAGCGTTTTACGGCCGACGTGGTGCATTCAGGTGTAGTTGTACGCTACAGTATTAACACTGCA
Organism: Brachyrhaphis roseni; assembly: GCA_903066815.1. Classification (NCBI taxonomy): domain Eukaryota; kingdom Metazoa; phylum Chordata; class Actinopteri; order Cyprinodontiformes; family Poeciliidae; genus Brachyrhaphis; species Brachyrhaphis roseni. The sequence goes on from CAEFZY010036833.1 coordinate 64,549, forward strand.
ATAACCGGTGTAGGTACTGATAATGACTATAACGTTTATTTAAAGCTCAAATATCACAGTGGTCTTATTAAACACTTAATAAATAACGTCTTTGACCGTTCCATAGTTTCTGAAAATTTCAGTAAAACTCCAAAGGCATTTTTAGAATTTTATGATTTCAATCATTAGCTTATTTATGAATATATATATATATATATATATATATATATATATATATATAAAATAAATTTTAAAAAAAAGAATAAAAATAACAAAGTAACCTAATGAATTTCAGACATTTAGCAAGTTAAGTCTTGCATTCTGGTCAAGTACACTATATTTCTGTCTCATATAAAACAACTATATGTAGATGTTGAGTGCCGGAATAATGAAAAAAATGCACCAAATTTACTACAGATTTAAACAATTTGAAGAATCCAAGATGAGGACTTTGTCATGCCTTTGTCAACTTCTGATAATTCACTATATTTGACAGAACTGACACATGTAGACATATTTTAAAGCAACACCTCAGAGACACTGCTTACCAGTGTAACAACATGGGGAAATAAAAATAAATACTTTGTGGACTCAAACTGCCTGGCTCAAATCAGAGAATTTAAAAGGAAAATTTACCAAATACTAAGAAAATCTGGATTTAAATTAAATATATCTTGTTCATTAGGCTGGCATTTAGCTAGCATAATTACTTTTGATAAGCCTAATTCACTTTGATTTACTTTCAACATTAATGTCTTTTGGTGCAACTGAGGAATACAGCTGAAGCCAGATATTCTAATAAATGAGCTTTATGAAAAAGAAGCTGCGACAGACTGGCGACCTGTCCAGGGTGTACCCCGCCTCTCGCCCGGAACGTAGCTGGAGATAGGCACCAGCAACTCCCGACCCCATTAGGGACAAGGGTGCACTGAAAATGGATGGATGGATGGATGGGATGAAAAAGAAGCTACTCTTCAGATAATTATTTGTAGTCTTTAATTGTGAATTTTATATTTATTTTTTTCCCCCCCAAGTGCTATGTAAGGTGAAAAAATAGACATGTGCTTTTTATGCTTTATTATGGTATCAAAAGAAACTTTATGGGCTACAACTGGCTTGTACAGCATCTTGCATGTGTCTGAAAAAAAACCTCTTATAGTGGCATGACCTTATATTTAAATACAGTGAGGCAACCTGAGCCTTACTGCACAAAATGAGCATAAGCAGTTTTCCAATCTACTCTGAAATTCACCTACAGATTATATTAACTATAAGTGTTTAAAGGTACAACCTCTTTAAAATGCTAAGTGTTGAGAGGGGAGGCGTTAGTAGACATTTAAATATGGTTTGAAGATTTAATTTCACAGCTTCTTCAACAGAGATAATCTAGTGTACAATGTGTATATTCACCACCATAAAACCTAGTAAAGACGCGCAACAGCTTGACAACAGAGCAGAAGTGGTGGGGAAACGCATCTCGACGCAACACCGGGAAGAGCAGCCGCTCAAGAGGAAGTGACGACCTGAATTTGCAACTGTTATCATGATCAACTTTGTTACCTCCACATTTAACATACAAAATCACTTAAATCGCATTAAAAAGTCAAATTGTTATTGCTCTGATGAATTCTCTAGGTATAACTATTGAAAGTGTAAACCATTTGGTGCACTCTTGTGGCAAAATTAGTCTTGTTTTAGAAGGTGTTCACACTGACCTACTCAGTCATATCAAGAATGCGGAACATTTTTTTTTTTACCCCCACAGGAAATCACTTATTGGAATCTGTAGATTGTAAACTCGCAGAAAACCTACTTTAACCCGACGCAGCACTCCCTGTAGAAGTAATAGAAAAGCGTCCAGCTGTCAAAACTTACAGCACGGGAAGAGAATGCAAGGCCAGGGCTGCACAGAAGTTCCTGTCGGTATCACTTTCATCAAACCCCTCCCTTCTTTTCACCGAGATCAGTCGATCGTTTGACATTTGTTTACTTAATAAATCAGCAGCTCACCTTAGGCGTGAAGCCAGGTATGAGTCTCTCCGTGAGCTTGCACAGGACGACCCCATCCTTGAGTGATGTTTTCAGAAACTCCTCCGGGTCCGCTATGTTCTTTTTGGGCGAGCTGAGCACTCCTAACGATATCAACCACGTTACCGTCTGCTCCTCGGGATTCATAGCTCCACAAAATGATCATCGCCTAAGCCCGCATTGCTAAACCAGAAAAGTGGCGGCCTGTTCCGTATCAATATGCAACTCACATCCGCACTTCTGCTAGAAGTTAAAAAAAAAAAAAACGAGGCGGCGAGAGGGGGGTTGGACGATGCAGTTACTACACGCAAAACTGATGATCACCCCTACTGGCAAACAGGCACCTCAACAATACACAGGGTGCTGGATTTCCCCCTGCAAAGCAGCACATGCTGTGAGAGGGAGCAGATGGTATCAAGTACAAATGAAGCAAGGCTCAGAAAATAATGAAAGTAACTGATATCTTAGATGCATCAGCATATTTTTGCATGAGGGGAAGAAAACAGCAGGTCTGCAACAAGACTGACGGGTGTTTTGCAACTGATTTAGGAAACTTGCAAATGTGAAATTCACATTCTCTCACTGTTCTATAAAGTTTATTGAGTTTGGATTGGAAAATTCATTTTTACACTAATAGGCCTAAATAAAGTCCAATTGCTTTCAGAAATAAGCCAACTTGTATATTTATCTCACCTACATGTACTTTTTCAGTTATGTTTTCGATGTTTACTCCCAAATCCAATTTATCTGAAAAACACATTTAAAACTCTGCTTAACCAAAGTGCTGTACAGTACTAGAATAGAGCAAAACAAAACATTACTTGAAAACATTAAACCACAGGAAGTTTTTCACAGCTTCACCTAATTATTTTAAATATTTATTAACAGCTTCCTGCAGAACACAGCAGACTGAGAATGTAATTTAGCAAAAATAAAGTGGTCCAGTCAAAGTCCAGACCTAAATTTATTTGGAATTTGTTTTAAGACTTTGGAATTCAGGGATGAGCAAAAAATTCAGTTTAGTCATGGCAATCTGGTACAGACTGGTACAAACCTGCAGCAGTACGTGCAAAGAAAGATAATTCTCCAAATGACCGTTGAGGTTGAACATAAATGCAGGCCATGGTTGTGGTTACGTTTCCTTCAACTTGACAATTATGTGTTTCTTTGTGTTGGTATAACGTATAAAGCCTCAAAGTACTTTAAAGTTTGTGACAGAAAAGGGAAAAGTTTGAGTATGAATACATTTTCAAGGTATCACTAATGTAACCAGGTTAAACTTTTAGAGCACACCCTAATTTTTAAATCCATCTTACCAAGTATTTCTATATCAAAGCTTAGCATTACTTCAAAAAGTATGGAAAAAAAATTCTGATTTGCTACTTTCAGAAATATTACACATTAACTGCTTAATTGGATATATCTTTCCAAGTTGTTGTATTGAGACAAAAAGGAAAAACTGATTTTAAAGACTTTATTTAAAACACAACAAATACCAAATTTAACCAAGTCCTCAGTCTGGACTCTTCCCACTTCCAACAGGTTTTTCCAGTCGAACAGTTTCAGCCAACCTCTGCAACAGTGGGCTGCAACACCACCTGAAAAGCAATGAACAAAAGATTAAATCAAGCTGAAAGTTTGATCTATAGAATGATAGCAAGTTTCAGCTAATCTTACAAATCAAGAACAATTTAAAATGTGTAAATGAGTTTACACATTTTAAACTCATTTACAGTTTAAAATGCCCAGACAGGTCGTTTGGGCTCCAGAGAGTAACGCAGCACAACATATTGTTATATTAGTGTGCAACATTGATATTGAATATGACTGGGGTGCAAAACAAATGTTGGCCAATATATTCCATGTTACATGCTTCAATTTTACATGCCAATGTAATATTTGATCAAGCAGCTGTTGTCATGTGCTGGACATACCTAGGTTGATTAAAGACGATCTGGTTAAATCAGTCCAACAACTGGAGGACAGAACTCTGGTATATTTCAGCAGCCATTGCTTCGATGTTCATCCTGCAACACAGAAAAACTATTAACATTGTCCTTGTCTTAAGTGTGTATTGAAAAATAAAATATAAAGATATTGTAGTTCTCAATCCAACTTCAAGTTTCTCCGTATTATTTTTTTTCTCCAGTTTGGCTGCTGGGTTGATGGCATTTCTCCACAGGTCTCCAGGTTTTTTTTTGGACATGCTTGTAGAAGAGGTTTGGTTACTGAACAGAATTTATCCCTGCTTGGTTTTTACTAAGACAAAAAGTTTTTTACTAGATGTCACTTAATGTAAAAAAAAAAAAATACTGATGCCAATTCTTTGAAACTGCACAACTCGTTGAGCAAAAAGTTGTTTCGAGGGCTCAGATTGTCAATCTTGTTGATCAAACGGAAGGAATCCTCATGGTTTGTTGCTTTTTAAAAAATTACCTTATAAAACAATTAAAAGCGCTTATTTCAGTTCCTTATTGCAGTGTTTCCTGAGGCAAAAGTTGTCTGGAGTGAAGATTGTAATACAGGACAATGAGAAACTCATTTACAGGTGAGAAACAAAGGTTTGCTTTGCTTACCAGCTGATGACTATCGGTCGAGTTGTGTTTGCTTGTTGCCTTTGGTTTTGTCGTTGCATGTCATCAAATTGCTCTAGGGTGATGGATCCATTTCCAAGGGGAACTACATTGGAACATTTTGACAGTAACATTTCCCCATCTGGCAAACAGTAGTGTCCAGTTGGAAGCACATTTGTTTAATATTTAATTCCACTCCATCATATGTGCGAACAGACTCACCTATGATTACAGAACTTTGCAAAGGAGATGTGTCATCACTTTTTCCCCACATTTGTCAGAAATGTTGAGGTGAAAAATCGATGAGCAGATGTAGAGTTTCAACTAAAAGCTTTATTAGCGTATGAAAGCCATATTTAGGGCATTGCAGATTCAATTCACACTGAACTGACAAAAACACTTAATAACTACACTGTGACATAGGTAAAGAAATACTATATATAAAAAATGGGGGGAAAAAAATGCACATAAAACAGGGAAAGTAAAAGATACAAAGCTAAGCTTCCTAAGTCACAGAGTTAAGACACATTTTGTCTGTTTGTATCATCAGATTTCTTCCAAAACATGTGTCAAGTGTGTACGAAGATCAAAGTTTGCATTAATGAGACTTCCAAGTCCATTTTAGTATCTGCTGCGAGCCATTCCTCTATCAGGCCGACCTCCACCACGGCCACCGCGAGGCCCTCCACGACTTGAGCCATACGAGTCACGAGGAGGGTAGCCTCTCTCGCCAGGGGGGGCCGGGCCCCTTTCCTGTCTACCCATTCTCTCTCCACGGCTCGGAGGGTACGGGTCACTCCGGCTGCTGGGGTAACTGTCACGACTGCCATAGCCGTCCCTGGAGCTGCTGCCATAGTCATCGTAACGACTGCTTCCACCGCTTCCACCATAGGATGGTGGGGGCCCCCGTGAGGGTGGGGCGCTGCGAGAGTTACCTGCAGGGTCAATGGTTCAGGTAATGGTTCAGGTAAGGTTCAACTTCAATAAATTACTTGCACCGTTAAGTGCGCACTTTCTGCCAATAGAATTCATCTTGTGTTTTTTTTTTTTTTCATCTTCCATTTGTTTGAGTTCTACATTTAATGTGGATGTTTTAGTTGATGAGCAGTTGCAGTTGATATAAAATTTATATCTTCTACATTGAATAAGTGGGTAGTGTTACTCCATTTCTGCATGCCATTTACTCAGGAAGCCATTTTTCCTTTAAGAGGTCCAGGTGAAGAAAAGAGACGAGGTTTTCTGACTTGTCTTGAAGGTTTGTGAAGTTTACTCCTTGAGGGAGTGCTTTGCTAGGCAACACTTAATGGACATTTCCAAGGTTTTGGAGGGATCCTTACAGTTGCATACTCTGCGTCAAGTCAAATCAAATCGTTTCTTTGCCTGAAATTGTCACACTTTAGATAAATATAGGAATTGCACTGAGTGGACTGAGCTTTTAGTTAAATTTCTGCTTTTAGCCTAGAAGCCAATATTTGAATTAAGTATAAATGTGGAAGTTGGAGGTTTGTTCAAGGTGAAAGTTCTTCTCTTGGGAGGTAGTGAACTTGAGCTTTCTGTTGCAGCCTGTGTCATGACTTATTTTTGCAGCTTTTCCCTGTGTGACAGTAATAATTTGTTGAGCTCATGGAGCTGTATCTTACCGTAACCATCATAGGAATCTCGGTAGGAGCCACCACTCGGACGATCCATGTAGCCTCTCGGCTCTCTGCCACCTCCATAACCATCACGGTCGCTTAGTGAAAAACACAACAACTCCGTTATAATTAGACAAGCAGGTGTGATTTTAAGAATGTCTTAAAACCTTAAGAACTAAAGCAAACCTGTATCTAAGTCTGTCATAGTAAGCACATCAATAATTAAAATAAACTCAATAATTTGTATTTGGTTGTTTGTTTTCTTCCCGTTTCTCTTTCTACCAGACTGGATAACAAAAGGCTTCACTCCAGCGCGTTGACCCGACTGACTCCTCCCTTCTGTGGTCCTTAGCTGAAGGAGGAGTGAACTCTCAGTTACTTGCCAGGTGCACAGTATTGTAGACACAAGCCAGAAAACGCAAGTGGAGTTATTCAAATGGAGTGTTTGTGTTGTTAGTTTGCACTTTTGTTTATAAAAGTCACACCTGGCAGTTTTCCTGGTATGAGACCAAAGATGAATATTTTTGAAGGGCAATTTTACATACAGAGACTTCATAATCTATTTTATTTATGGTTTCGGATGTGTATAGGTTTTTATTTTAATTTCATTTAGTGCTTTTGGTTGGTTTACTTCTTTTGGATGTTTAAAATCTCTTTCAGTTCCAGTGTTAACTGTTACTTAGAAATTACAGTTTTGAGCTCTGATGTACTTCTTTATCATTACATTACTTTAAAGTTGTATCAATACTATTCATCACAATCATTTCTGGGTAATTTACCATCAAGAAAAATATGCTACAGTGACAGGCATACCTGTATCCTCTTGACATTGAGCCATAGTCATCTCTGGAGCCAGAACTAGAATATTCTCTGTAGGAGTAATCTCTGGGAGGGGGTCCATAGTCCCGGTCTCTTGAGCTGTAATCGCGGCTGGAGTATCTAAGAATCATTAAACAGGACCAATCTATTTAGGTTCATCACAACAACAAGGCACAATAAAAGTGTTTATGGAATGTTTATTCTACAACTTTACCATATTATCTTTTAGTAAATCTTTTTTTTAATTTCATGTGTACATTTTCCTGTTTATGCTCAGAAATAATTCATAATAGATCCTGGTTCTGATATTTCTTACCCATCTTTAGGGTTGTAATGGTCATCTCTTGGTGATGGATAATCATCTCTTCGGGACATGGAATCTCTGCGGGGTGGAGGGCCATAGGGATCCCTCTCTCTGGACATGGGAGCTGAAATGACAAGTTAACAGTTTTATCCCCAAACTGTTGAGAAACAATGGGGGAAAAAAAAGAAAAGAAAAAAGAAATGAATATTCTGAGACCGTTTTAAATACTCACGCCTGCTCATGGGACCAGATAGGGTCGACCTCTTGGGTGGAGGACCCCCATTGCGAACTGGTGGACCTCGTTTCATTGGCGGACCTCTGGATGACATCCGACTATAGTAGCCATCTCCATCTTCTGAATCATAGTAGTCTTAAAAGATGGACATATTTTCAGCATTCATCCAAGTTCATTAAACACCCACCTTTTTAAATTTTCCAATAGGTGTCCATATTTAAAAATGCCTGTGTTATCAAGAGGAAACCAAAGCCCAATTCCTAGTTTGTGTGCAAACTTTGGCAAAAAAATCTGATTCTGATTAATATCTTACCTCTGGATGGGGGGCCTCTCATTCCTCCTCTTGACCCACGGGGCCCTCTGGGAGGACCCCGGCTTCGAGAATGCATAGGCGGCCCTCGTCTGCCAGAACTCTCAAACTGAGGCTTTGTAGCTTGCTCCACTTTAATAGGCTTCCCATCCAAAGACTGGTTAAAAAAAAGTTACAATTACAATCGGAACTTCAAAATTTAATAAAAAACAATATCTTGAAGAAAAACAAAGACCCACCTTTCCATTCATTTCCCGGGCGGCATCTTTTGCATCAGCCGGACTTTCAAAGGTTACAAAAGCAAAGCCCCTTGATTTGTTTGTTTCACGGTCCTTCATTAGAAGTACTGAAACATAAAAACAAAAAGGTGAGACCAGTGTCGAAATACACAGATTGTCCAGAGATTAAACTGAGACAGCAAAAGTGCGAAGAAAAAAAACTTTTAATAACACTTGCAAGTGGAAAAGACACAGATAAAAATCATAGCAAAACCCTAAGTGTGTTCTGGCGAGACTGAAACAATCACAGAATCATATACCATTCTTTGCGCGCGCAGAAAGTGGGAGTCGTTTCAAATGCCCATTACCAAATAAGGACACATAACATGAAAGGAAACACTCTGAACCAAATTACCTAGCTTCCTCCAAGGTTACTCATACACAGATAAGTTGAGCATCTCCCTGTTCCCATAGTGGGGGTGCGCTAACTAATTTAAGTCTCCACCAGAATTTTAGTTTTTTTTTTTAAAACAAAAATTTCAATACATTTTCAGATTTAAGACTTAAGTTTGTTTTTACTTTATATTTTATTGCATCCCCTGAAATTCAATAACAGCTAAAAAATAACAATAATACACTCTAATTGAAAGTTTAGTATAACTTACTGATTTGAAAGTTGATGCGTCACCATCTGAAAGTCTGAAGATGTAGTTTTTGCTGAAATTACTTACTAAAACCATGATTCCCACTGATAACATACCATTCAAAATCTCTATGCTGCCAAATGCCAAGTATTCTGTTCACATAGCCAGGTCTGATAAAATCTTGATTGTTTGGTTGAATTGGGATCTTTTTATTTTAAAATCAGCCATTTTCCAGTATTTGTACTCAAATAAATAAAATATTTGATCACTGATCCTCTATTTAGCATGTCCAATGTCCAGAGTCCAAAGTCTTGGGGAGAAAAACTGACAAATTGTGACTTAATCTCAAGATAAAGCTCCTATTAAATTTTTTTTAAATAAAAACATTATACCATACTATTATACCAAGACAGAATATTTAACCCATAACTAATTCTGAAAAGATTATGTAATAACAAATGTGACCCTTTTCCTGGATAAAGGTACAAGTAATTTATTTGAACAACACACTGAGATAACTAAATGCTGTATTCATATTTTAAGCAACTTTTGGGGCTTAGCGGGCATTCAGCACTACTCATCCTTAATGTAATTGGACAAGGGAAATTAAATAGCTTAATATTTCAGCATAAACTATTTAGCTTTTCAAACGGGCCCTTAAAGTATTTTGAAAACAAACAAACAAAAAACTACTCATCATATCTATCGAAAGTGAAAATGAAACATTCCGAGTTCATACAAAGTCTTCAGTATTCATTTTAAATATTGGTAAAAACTGCTAAACAAGAGGAAATGATGTAATTTAAACTGTAATATTACAACTAAAAATATAAAACTTCACGTGTGTATTAATTACAGCAACACATAAGCTTTGTACGCGGTGTTAAATAAGTAGAAAATTAAAATCGAGTTCTACTTGTGGATGGGTCATTCCCACCTTCGACGATCCTGCCATATTTGCTGAAGTACTGCTCTAAGGCCTTGTCGGTGGTCTCCGTGTTGAGTCCACCAATGAAGAGCTTCCCCGGTCGGTCTGCTTCGGCCATTCTGAAGAACAAAGAAAATGTCGTTCCGGTCAACTATCAGACGGAACATATTGCACAGGAACGATAAAACTGCTCTTAAAAACGGATGATTTGCTAGATGAATACCTTTTTGCTGGTTTCGAGTCGCTCAACGCGCAAAATGGCGATAAACGCGCCACCAATATCAGCGAAACAGTTATTCACGTTAGACAACTTTCCTCACGAGCTACAAAAAAAACACTTCAATACTGCGGTTTAAAAGCACAAAGGCGCCGCGTGTAAAATACTTAAAACAACACGGACTTAGTCTGCTCAAAGCATGTAGGCTAACAACATGCTAAAACGAGAAACTACGAAATTTATCAAGCTTACAATGATGGTGAACAACGGTTGCTCTTCTTCCTCTAACTACCTTCTTCCGGCTGAAATACATGCTCCTGCCCCCTAGTGGCACTCCAAAGTGCTGCACATCTGCAACCGCTCTAGTATGCCAGTCATTTTCGTTTAGGTTTAATGTTTCAGCATCGTTTTTATTATTTGTTCTTATGAAAAGCTTGTTTTAAAATCCCTTGAGATTTTAGTCACTCACTATTTTTTTCACTCTCTTAAGTGACTGAATTTGTGAAGTGATGTTCAAGCTCTGTCAAACTGAATGGAGATCGATTGTAGACATCAACTTCCTGGATTTGGATCTGGACTTTAACTGGGTCATTCTGCAATGCTACAGATAAATAAATACACTTTAATTCAAGGAAGCTGTTAATTAGATTTAGGCCTTTATGATTGCACTGTGTTCTGTATTCTCCACTGTAACTTTCTGTGCATTTTGTGGGTTACCTTTTTGTGAAACACTTTGTGACATCTGTGCAATTTATGAACCTTGAGGACTCAAATTAGTGTTAAAAGTTATAAATAAAACTTTCCACTGAAAGGGACTGAGCATTGCATTGAAAATAGGTGATGGGTAAATTTAGTTAGAATCTGGCTGGAAAACCCAAAACTTAATTTAATTTCAGGTAAAGCCTTTCTTTTGTTGATTTAAATGTACTATTATACTGAAATAGTTTCTATAGTTGGGATGTGTGTTCATAATCTGCTTTTTGAGCAAAAACCTGAAGGTTTGGGGATAAAATCAGGTATTTCTAAATTAGGAACTTTCTACATTTTGCCCACTTTCATTATTAGTTTTCAGTAAATGAGAAAGACTGAATTATATGTCCAGTTTTTGAAATGTTGATGTTATTTCATAGTATCTCCAGTTGGAACTGTGTTTCCGGTGGAGAGCACCAGAACAGTTCCGGTTTCGTTCCTGTTTATGCTGGACACCAGAGACAGGTCTGAGTTCTGCCACATTCAGAAGTACTCTGCTAATTCTTATATTGCAGCGTATATCAGGAATGAAATGGAATGGAGTACAAGGACTTGGTGATCAAGGGCCTTGAGTAACTGGAGGTTGAAAAACTATCGATCTATCTAAGGATGTTACAAATGACTCCTTAGAAATTAGGCTAAATTACAAAGTTTCAAGATCAATATTTGCAATATCCCAGGATCAGATTGTGAGTACATTTTGTTTACTTAAATTCTGAGTTACAGTTACAGAACTAAAGGTCAACTAAATAATGTGGGGAAAAAAATGTATATCATTTGAAGTGATAGGCTGATCATTTAGACACAGAATTGCACTATAATACCAGCAAATAAATTAGAGTTATTTTAGAAAAAGCCTTCACCACAGACTAAGCAAAGTTGTGAACTTCCGTTTCCTTCTACAAGCGCTACGTATCGTTCCGGTTTTTCTAGGCATACTTCATTTACGTTATTACCCAAATTTACGAATGACTTTCCCTCTTCATTTATTTTAAACGCCGTCTTCTCTCTTCTACAAAAATTCAGATTTCTCTAACACATTTTCACAATGGTACTGTATCTTTTCCCTCTCTAAGTTAGTTCAGATATAAAAACGAGGAAAACAAGGGTGTTGATGGTGGCTGACAAGCAACGTAAAGTTCCACGGTGTCAAAATATGATGCCTGTCAAAATAATTCAAATAATAAATATACCTGTTGATTTTAAGCGTCCATATAATTCCATTATAATATAAGTAAAACATATTAAAAACATTTTAATACAAATTGTATTATACGCAGTTTTGCATAATCTTAAAACACAGAAATCCAACGTTTGGAGCAGACCGAATCCTTCGTGCCTTTACTTTGAAGGGGAAACCCCGTGACATCCGCATAGCTTGACAGAGGTGGGACGTTGTCAGTCTGGATCGGTGTTCGTATCCCGAGTTAGCAAGACGGCTTTTAGTCAGTTGTAGGTGAACAGTAGGCCCTTAAAAACTAGGGGATACGCCGCCTTTAACAGCAAGATATCGCAGCGTTGGAGACCTTAGCCCGGTTTAAAATGAAGACGCGACAGTCAGTTGGATTGGTCTATTTTCTAGTCGTATATTTCAGTTCATGCTCGGCGTTTTATCTTCCGGGTTTAGCTCCCGTGAGTTTTTGTGAAAAAGAGACCGAAGAATGCCAGGTATGATTTCTTTCAGTGGGGTAGCAATTCTTAATAAGTTCTGTACATGTTCATCAGTAGAAGTTTCTATATTTTTCAGTGTGTTTTGACATCTTTCTTTCAACTGGCAGAAATAGCAGTAGCTAGCCACTTGTCCTCTAGGCCCCGGCTAATGTCTGGAACAGGATACTGGCACATCGTGATGTTGTTTAGGCACTTTGTATTGTTTCGTCTCACTAGTAATTGCTTAAAAGTCATCGTCTCGTGGTTTTGCCTCTAATGCCATTAAAAAAAGTTTCTGTTCGTGATAATTATTTTTTCATTTGGGACTCGATAATTCCAGGCTCATTAGTTTATGTTTTTTAAAAAATGTTCTATAAAAGTTACATTTTAAAGTATCCTCTTTACAGACGCAGATTGAACTGTTTGTTAATCGCTTGGACTCAGTGGAGTCTGTTCTGCCTTACGAGTATGATATGTAAGTGATTTCATATTTTACATAAAAAATTACTTGATCAGTATCATAATTTTTCTGTGGATGATCATTTAAATATTTGCTAAAGGTTTGACTTCTGCAAAGATGACCATGAGAAGAGGCCATCGGAGAACCTGGGACAGGTGCTATTTGGTGAGCGAATTGAGTCTTCCCCTTACAAGGTGAGAGCCTGAATGATGGCAAATACGTTTTTTGTTTCGTTCATTCTGTTTGCAGAGATGCACCGTTCATTCCTCCAAGTCTTTATCCATGTTGCAGCTAAAAAACATATTTTTTTTGTCTTTTTTTTAGTTCAAGTTTAAAGAAGATGATGTAAAATGCCGGAAAGTTTGCACCAAGACTTACAAGACAGGGAACAAAGATGATCCACCAAAATTGGATTTTCTCAAGATGGGAATGCAACTGAATTACCAGCATCACTGGTTAGTGGCAGATACACATCATTAGAAGATTCTTACTGATTCAATTTCTCCTTAAGAATTAGTGCTAATTTAGAGAAAATTAATAAATGAACAAAGGAAAGTATTTAAGCAAACTTTTATAGTTGTAAATGTATTTTAAGGATTATCGACAACATGCCAGTGACATGGTGCTATGACGTTGAAGACGGTCAAAAGTATTGCAACCCTGGCTTCCCCATTGGCTGCCTTGTCACATCAGATGGTCGACCAAAAGATGCTTGTGTAATTAATGTGAGTTGTGGTTTCTTGCTTTTTAAAATTTCTGCATTGTGGTTTTATTATAACAATGTGTGAAATTAAGTTAAATTAACAGCTATCAATATTAATAGCTATTTTCTTTAAAGTAATTTTTTTTTAAGAAGGAATTCCAACAGAGATGACATTGTGTATTTAAAGTAAATTGGGATGAACAGCTAGTAATCAATGCAACAAGTTTGGCTTTACCAACCAGTGATACCTGTTGGAGCAGTGTGACAGTGTGCATCAGCAGCAAAAAGAATGGATTTTTATCTAACAGTTTTTATTGTCTTTAAATGCACTCTCATTTAGTTTATATTTTAGTTGGTAACTATTATATACAAAGATTTTTTTAAATAAAGGAATGAACCTTAAGATCTGATTAATTTACTTAAAACACTTTAGATTTTTTTGGTGATTGTACTTATAAATTTGCTTGTGCGTTCATGTTTTTTATCTTATTTTGGGGGACCAAGGAAAGATATTATGATGGAAGAACTAGATAAATCTGATGACTTTCACCTGTCACACAGAATAGCATGAGTTCAATATGTTCAAGTGAAGTTAAAGCTGGAATGGACGTTGACTAATGAAATACATTTTTATCTTTTTTCAGTCCGAGTTCAACAAGAAAAACACATTTTATGTCTTCAACCACGTGGACATAAAGATCACTTACCACAAAGGAGAAACTGAAGGTTGGCGAGGCTCTCGCCTGGTTGCTGCCACTCTTGAACCAAAGAGGTGAGTGCCAAGTGGACGTGGATGGGCAATCAGCTACTATTTATTTCTTAAACATTTTTTTTTAATGCATCTCATTCAGGGTCTGCCTGAATGAGATGCATTAAAATTATACAGAGGTTTTCAATAGTTTCACATTTAAAAACCACAAAATTTGTATCCATACCCTTTTTACTGACTAAAGAGTTACCAGAAAGTAACAAAGTGCTCCACTGTATCTCCCTGTTGCTGCTCACTGCCAGTCAGCTGGTTGAAAGGCTACTATGGTATTCCTTTGCTTACAATATAGACATATTTGACTGGGAGTATTTCTAGTGAGGAATTTTGAACCCGGTTGACATACTGACAATTTGGAAATTGCTAGTATATCAAAATGACATTAACAATAAATGGGTGTAGTTGACATTATTAACTGTCAATATACGTATGTTCTATCATTTTTGCTGCTGTTGAAATATGACTTGTTTTTCTGTTTTTGTCCTAAAGTACACAAAAACTTGTTCAAACATAAGTGGTCATCATGCACTGAGATGCTCTTACAGCACGTAGTTAAGGTTATGATTTAAATGACAGTTGGCTTTTGTTCTTAACAATTACATTTTAACATAAGTTGACTTTTTGTATTTTGTGCAAACAGCATCAAACAAGCAGATGAAAATAACCTAAACTGTGAATCAGGAAACCCAATGGAAGTGCCAGGGGAGTTTAAAGAGGATGTAACAATCGTTTACACCTATTCTGTAACATTTGAGGTAAGCCTTTTATGTGTGGCTATAGGTTTTAGTAATGTGTTACCTCTTCATGGTCTATAAGGAGAAAACTGTTACCTGATTATTGCTTTTTTTTTTTTCAAATTTATTTTACAGGAAAATGATACCATCAAATGGGCATCTAGGTGGGACTACATCCTGGTCTCGATGCCTCATACCAACATCCAGTGGTTTAGGTCCGAATACGCTTTTAATGCTTTTTCGCTTTAAAAAGCTGCCACTACTGTTCACAAGCTCATTATTCTCGGTATCGGATTAAGGTGTGTTTTATTTTGTTCAACAGCATCATGAATTCCTTGGTCATTGTGCTTTTCCTGTCTGGCATGGTTGCCATGATCATGCTGAGAACCCTTCATAAGGACATCGCCAGATACAATCAAGTGGATCAGGTAAAGGCGCTGTTTGACTTTCCTGTTCTGATGTGTACAAAAAATTCCTCCTACAAATACATTGCAGGACATCGTGTTTGCATGTTGTGAATGAAAGCAGCTGCATTTCTGATGGAAAATCTCTTATTTAAGCAAGCTCTTTGAGACTTACTTCTATGAAGAAACACACTTTTACATTTATCGTATTTTTTTTTAGCCACATTTAAAAAATTTTAGAATCCTGCATGCGATATTAAAAGAGCTTAAATTGATCTTGATATTAAAAAATGTTAAATTATTTCTTCCATGAACAGTAAACATTTTAGTTTGAGTAAAACATTCACAGAAAATACCAAAAATGTATTTGCCTTAAGGCTTAGACACAACTTTCAGGCCATCAGCATCACATGAAACAAGAGAATGGAGTACATTGAGTTTATTCTGACGAAGCAGCATTAGGTCTTTGCCCTAATAACCACAACCAGTGTAGACGCAAATAATCAAATCAGGTGCTTCATTAATCCCTTTTCTGTCATATGTAAATGCTGCTGTTTTTTGTGTAAAATTTTGTTGGGACTGTTGATGAAATGAATGTTTTAACAAGGAACTCCTACTAAAAGCTGCATGGTAACAAGGAAGTACTGTTTTTAAGCAAATGTTTAGCCACACTGAGAGTGGTATATGATCGACTTGCTTTAGCTATATATCTTCCCAGTAATTATTATTAAGTGTTTATTCAATAGAACAGGTCTGTATGTGTTAGTTACTGGCTCAGGTCATTGATCTCCAGCTAGCTTTCTTATGGTGATGAGTTCCTGATTGCAGGTTTGCGTAATCACTTACTCACACAAGACAAGCCCTTCCACTTTCTGTTGGTGTTGTGAAACCAGGATATTAGAAGTAATCTCCATTTATTTTCAGATGCCACTCATACCAAAAAATGTTTCAGCATTTTCCTTTTTGGAAATTATTACACACAGACTGTTATTACTGTCTGATAAAATTAACGATTAATTCAACAAGGATGGTTTTCTTACTACACCGTGTTCCAAATTATTATGCAAGTGATAATTTCTCAGATTTTCTTAAATGGTCAATGCAAATGATGGTCAGTATAATTTTCAAGTCATGAACTATTACAGTATAAATAAAATTTTACTGAACAAAGCTCCCCATGAGAACAGTATTTTTTTTCCAAAATAAAAAACTCAAAATGCACTGTTCCAAATTATTATGCACAGCAGATTTTCTAAACATTTTATGGATTATAAAG